>APFE030908251.1:36296-56402 GCA_000404065.3 Pinus taeda | reverse complement strand
AAAAATAGTAATAACTACACTAAAGCTCTAAATAAGAATAAATAGTAATAAAACAAAGAAAGCAATAAAAAAGAATCAGTAAAGCTTTCAAAAAGAAGAAAATAAAACAAGAAAGCTAAAAATCAAAAGAAAAGTAAAGAGATAAAACAAGAAGGCTAAAAATCAAGTTGCATGTAGACACATGGAGTGTGTGCATGTGGTTCCCCATCCAATGTTGTTCTATTTAATAGATGGTGAAGAAGATGAGAGGCATTCTTGCATTCCATCATTCCGAGATTCTATCTTTCATTCTCTGGGGAGAATGGTATACTAAGACTTAGGAGCACTGGCAGTAGTCGTTGATTGAGGGCTCGGGGGTGGCCAGTTGTAGCAGAATCCTGCACAATTGAGCCTACGGTTGGGAGGAGAGTCGTCCCCAAAATCTAGTGATCATTTGGTAGACTGTAAGTATTTGTTTTTCATTAAGAAATTAATGTTAGTTTACTTTGTGCTGTTACACATTTTTTGTCGAAAATTCTAAATAGATGCCTATTGTACATCCTAAAGTAAATGCCTAAATACATACAAAATTTGCACAAAATTAGAAACTAAAATTTAGATGGGAACCAACCAAAAACTTCTCACCAAAGGCGCATCTTAAGAATTAGTTTGGTTGTTCTTGAGCTTGGACCAAATTTCCTTTTTTTTCTTGTTGCACCTTTACAAGATTTGACATCCACTAGAACTAGTTGTAGCCCGATAATAAATAGATCCTCCATCTCCGCCATTTTGTAGTGAATGGATTCCACTTCAGTCCTTAATTCATTTTGTATGTGATCAATTTTATTTTGCATTATCTCGAGCTTATAACTAGTTAACAACTAAAGAGAATTGCAGGCCTTTTCCTCAACTTCTTATCTCTACTTGAAGGTGAGTTTCATATGATCCATATCGTTTTACTTCAAGGATGCATACAAAATGCATATAAAAGAGCATGTAACCATGAAAGCATATTACTTAAAAGAAGCGTAAATAAAATGTAACCATGAGAAACACAGGCACAAAACAACTTGATAATGAAGTTCATCCAGTCTGCGTTACGTCTCTGGGCCCTGCTTAATGTGGGGAGGCCCCTTTCATTAATATTCAACGAAAATAAAATTGCATACATTTATAAAAGAAACCTTATACCTCCACTTTCATGGAAGGTTTGAAAATGCACACCTCTACTGAAGAAATAGATTGCACCGTTGAATTTCTCGCGGAAAATCGTGGAAAATGACTGTAAACTTAACCTCTTTCTGACTCATTCAAGTTTGGGCTCCCCAAAATCTCAAAGATTCCTAAAAAATTCTATTCTATAGGTTGACTATAATTCGGTTGCTCAGATGGAGAAACTGATCAAACCATTAAATTCCTTGAAAAAGCTAAGGAAAATGAGTACAAAGTCAACCTTGTTTTGAAACCTTCAAAAATTTCCCTCCAAGGAATCTCCAAGATTCCTCACTGAATCTATTTAAATAATATTCCCTAGGATATTCCCTCTAAGCTTCTCTTGAAATTCTTGCCCCATCTAGACTCGGTTATGCTCTTGGTTCTGCAGTTCGGTCCTTCATTGGTCGCACAAATGAATTTGGTGTTTAAATAAAAGAGTGTCGACAAATTTTTGAAAGCATTTCCCATTGAGAAATTGATTGGCAGGATATTTTTGGACGCTTTAATTCCCATGGGTCACGGGTTCAAAACCCACCCATGTAAAATTTTGTTTGGTGGTTGTTTGATTTAATCTTGGCGGTGTTTGTTTGTTGGACCGTCGATCCACCCTCTCGGCCGGTGCGGGTTCAAATCTCACCGGTCCAAATATGGTATGTAGTCAAGGGTTGTTATATGTGTGTGTGTGTGTGTGTGTGCATGTGTGTATGGTGGGAGGGGCGGGTCCGCGGGCCCTCCCTTACATATATAAATAATATATAATATATAATAAAATATAATAATATACTATAATATATATATATATAATATATATATAATTTTAAATAACCAATTCAAAAATTATCTGTTGATTCTTAAGGGCGACCGAGAATTTTAAGTAGGTGACAATTCCACCCTTTTTGACCACCGGAAACTGTCACCATGAAATGCCAATTTATTGCCTCGATAACTTTTGCTAAATTTAGCATGTCTGCAATTTTTATCTGGGATCCAAATTTAGTTGGTGCTCTGACAAATTTAGTTAATGGGCCTAGTTGACCAAAATTTAACTGGCCATAACTTTCACATACGATATCAGATTGAAGTGTCGTTTGAACCATTGGAAATATTACAAATATCTATTCGATCTGACCCTAGTTTTGATAAAATCTGGTAAATTTTATTTTTGATCCTTTCCTGAGTCCTCTTTGGTTTCTGACCCTTTTTGAAGCCACCTGGATCAACATGTTTTCCATAGCCTTGAGGACCCTATATAGAATTGTATTGATGTTAATGGATTTAGAGTCATGGGAAGAGGATCTCATGTTGACCATGACATAATTACCCAACAACAACACCATTTTGCAGGGACTAACTTTGTTAAACACTAAGATATTGGAGCTAGACCATGCAATGTTTAGAGCCTAGTGAAAGAAATATATACTTTGTTGGTAAACACAAACCTAAGGGATCCCAATACTTGAAATATGAAAACCATCAGGACTTCTACTATCCTGCTTTGTCTCCATTGAATGTGGGACTGAAAACTCCATGATAAACTGGCTTTGAATTCCTTGCTGAAAGAACCACTTACTATGGAGAAAATAGGGAAATGGCCTTGGAATGAGGCAAATTGAATGCTTCTTTCTCAGTTATCTAATTAAATAAAACCCAATGTTGATATAAGGATACACAAGGTAGTGAGATGATCTAAAATTATCATATGTTAAAACTGATGTAGAATTGATTATCCATTATTGAATTGATTTGTTAACTGAAAGTGTGGAAATCGAGGAAACTGCTTAAGAAGAAAGACTTTACGACAACTAATTAAACATAAGTAAGATGCATAACAGAAGTGAAAATAGTAAAAACACAATGATACCAGACAACAAAGTTGATTACGAAGTTTGTCCCTGATGGACTACGTCTCTGGGTTCGCTTTCAAGATGGGCGACCGCTTTATTAGGTTTGAAACAGAAGAGGTCTATTACCAAATATTTGACCAGTCTGAATGTACACACAGGCACTTCTGATTATGGTCATAAGAAATCTCTTTGAACCAGCTTTCCAACGCCTATCACGACTCCCAATTTTGACTCTGGATGCTCCTGTTACACTTAGAACAAAAACAACCTCTAACCTCCAAAATCTGCATACAAAAACCAAAATCTCCAATTTCCCTTCAATGAACCAAAACTGCCTTTTTAACATCCACCAGGTGCATTCTAACTCCTTAGGCTAAGTTTAGGAATGAATAGGCTACAATCTGGGGGTGGTTTGGCCTCGGTCTAGTCATATAATGACACCTAATGAAGAGGTTACATGGTCCTTGAATTAGAATAACCAAAACTTAATTATAAAAACCAAAAATAGACTTTGGATAAGTCGCAGACTATTAGCAAATAGCTAACCAGGCGAAGGAGCTGACAACGAATGTGATCAGGCTATTTAACCCACGGTTTGGGCTCCACCGATTCCGTTAACCGTTCATCGTGACGGTTGGCGGTTGCGGCTAACCCAGCGCTCACATAACACTGCCACCCGACTAACCGTAACTGTCCACCAAAAAGACAGAGGTAAACCCTGACTGCGTGGTCAATGTTGTTCACATGTCAACACTCTTCTCGGTTAACTTCCCTGCGCAGCTAATCCCAAGCGACGGTTACATACCCCAGCGGTCTCTTTCCTATCACATGTTTTTGCTGTGGTTAGGACCCCACGCGGTCAAGCTAGCGGCTTATGACTGCAGTTGGCTCTGACATCTCGCTCGTTCACAGGGATAATAGTCCTGCTGTGGTTTTGAAAACATGGTTAGGGACTGTGTTAAATTTTTTGTAATGTTTTACAATGTTTTAACATATTAATATAGGTTGAGAGTTATACATAGGGTTTTTATGTATTGTGGTGAAGTTCGATACGATAGGTTTAGACTTAGGTTGTATGGTTCATTAGGTATAGAGTTAGGCTTTTAATGTATTGAAATGTAGTTTTAATACATTTGTAATGTATAAAGGTAATACATTAGGTTAGGGTTTAGGACTTAGGTTAGGGTTTTAGGATTGGGTTTGGATTAGGTAAAAAAACAACCTTTTACATCAAATTGTCGCAGAGTGACATTTGTCACATGATGATGACAACCAAACCCTATAATATGGATGACAAAACCCACATCGATGAGGGTAGAGCTCCCTCACTTTCCATCTTTCCCTGATGATGTACCAATACATTCGATCAATCACCTACAAGTGATGACTCTGATGATGCTGACCATGGCACATTTTGATTCAGTGACCTGTTCCATCCATCTGCAGTATGAACAACTTGTGATGATGGTCAAACAACCTGTTATGAACATGGCAATTGATTTCTTTCCACGAATTACCATGCGTTAGTGATTCATAATCATCTTTGAAAACAGTTTCAAGAGGATATTGTTTAATACCATCAACATGTATTAACAATCTATTTTGGGGAATAACAGAGACAATCAAAGATGTTTTTGACATCAAACCAACTACTTGACTTGACATACTTTCCTGATTACCGATTACTAAGGGAATTTTCTGCCATAAACCCATCAAACTGTAAGGTGAAAATTGCTGCAACTTAGTTTGATTTTGAAAGTATTGAATTAGTTGTTGATTTGTTTGGCTTTTTCTTCATTCATTAAATGATATTTCCATTGATTATCACTTTCCCTTGATGCATAAGTTTCCTTTAGACACTTTGACACTACTTTAGAAAAGGCTTTGATATGAAAACAAATGGGCTTCCTCTCCACTTGAAAAGAGGTTTCCAAACTGTTCGAAACATGAAATGGTGACACAATACAATAGAAATTGAACACTGACTTTCCCCAATACTGACTCGTATCCCTGTAATTGTTAATTTCCAAACTTGGACTGAATTGATTCATTCTGACGTTAGGAAGAAGAGATTTAGGCAAAAACTGTAATTCATGTTGTATTCCCTGCTTATGAGTAAGATGTTTGGTTTTACATATAACTGGAATAGTTTCTATCTCTTTAATCAAACCATATTTAAGATGAGTCTCATAATTTGAACAAGCATCATGTTATTCCTTATGTTGTTCCTTTACACACATGATTACAAATATTTTATTTGAACTTATTAATTGCTTCATCTGATTAGAAACAACTAAATTCAAGTGATTTTTGTTTTGATGTGCCCTGACAATAAATTCAACCCCATCTTTCTTAAGGTGATATTTATGCTCTCTCCTGTAAAATACTGCATCACGATCATAAAGATAAGGACTTCCTAAGACAACTCCACATATGTCTATTGGAACCACATCTAATTCAACTTCATCAATGTAATTAGCTGTAATGGAAAATCTTATTCAACACTGTTTGGTGACTTTTATCTGAGTTGATTTTTTTAGCCATCCTAATGGGCAAGGTCTTGGATGATTCTGTGTTTCCAAACCCAAACTCTTAACCAAATATTCAGATATTTTATTCGCCTGTGATCCACTATCAAACATTGTATCTATTTTTGTATGCTTAGAAGTTATCCTTATGTTAAACAATTCAACTCTTTTATCCTTCTTTTAAGGATTTATGTTTGATGAAGATGCAATAGTTTTCAAACTTGAACTAGTTTAAGAAGTTTTACCTGTCATAACCATGGCAGTTATCCTCCTTTCATCACCTAAATCTGAACCTAGATCTTGCTGGACTGCTGCAATTGCCTTCTTTTCATCCTTCTCCTTAAGGAACATTTTGGGCTTAAATTCTGGATGTAGTTTCCAACACTTAGATTCATCATGATTGATTCTCTGGCAATGAGAACAAGTAGGTCTTTCCTGCTGAGCTATTGTTGATTTCTTTCTCTTCGAATTGTTCTTCCCCTTACTGTCATTGGAATTTTTTATTTCCAACTCTTTGGATGGCTACAATGAAAACTTGAATGGTCTTCCACCTGATTTAATATGTATGGCCTGAACACACTCTTCATCAAAATCATCAGGATTAAACATCAATAATGTATGTTGTAAATATGAATGTAAACTGTCGATGTATTTTAACAAAGTTTCACGTGTATCCAATGAAATACCAAGCACCAATGCTTTCTTTCTGAACTCCTGACTAAACTCCTGAACACTCTGCCCTTTACCTTACCTCAAATGCTGCCAATCAATAACAACTTGCTGCATTTATCCTAAAGGATAGAATTGTTTCCTAAGAGCTTTTAAAAACATAGACCATGAAGAGATGAATTTTCCCTTACGCTTTACATCTATTTGAGTTTTACTTTCCCACTGGATTAAAGTTGTTCCCCCCATTCTAAGTGTAGCTACCTAAATTTTTGTTTTATCGTTAGAGATGTTCTGAATATGAAAATACACTTCTATCTCCTTAATCCAGCTATCTAACCTTTCAGGATTCATTTCACCAGCATAAATAGGTAATTCAAATTTTACATCAAGTTTCAAAAGAGATGTTTTCTTCGGTTTCTTTTATGTTTCAGATTTTGCATTGGAAGAAGAAGAAGAAGAAGAAGAAGAAGATGATGATGATGATGATGGAGATGATGGAGGTGAAGGTGGTTTATCATCCTTGCCTTTACCTTTGTCCTTATTCGATGTCTTTGAAGAAGAAGCTGC
The DNA here is from genome assembly GCA_000404065.3 of Pinus taeda. Classification (NCBI taxonomy): domain Eukaryota; kingdom Viridiplantae; phylum Streptophyta; class Pinopsida; order Pinales; family Pinaceae; genus Pinus; species Pinus taeda. Next base: position 49,600 of record APFE030908251.1, on the reverse strand, counting down.
ATCTTTCGCCTTCTTGTCTTCGTACAATTCTCCCAACATCTGCTGCATAGTCAAGAATGCTTGCTGAAACTATTCATCACTCATCTTAGTTTCAGTGTTTTCACCTGCATCAGATTCTGTCATGGTTGACTTATGAATGACTCGTCGTTTTCCAATCTCTAGATCAATCTACTCAAGGATTCCTTCTCCTCGTTGTGACTTTGACCTGGTTAAAATTCAATGGAAAATTCTACAAATGCAACTTGCTCTGGTACCAAAATTATATGATCTGAAATGATCATATGTTAAAGCTGATGTAGAATTGATTAGCCATTATTGAATTGATTGTTAACTGAAAGTGCACAAATTGAGGAAATTGCTTGAGAGGAAAGACTTTATGATAGCTGATTAAACATAAGTAAGATGCATAACATGAGTGAAAATAATAAAAACACAGTGATATCAAACAACAAAGTTGATTATGGAGTTCGTCCCTGATGGACTATGTCTCCGGGGTCCGCTTTCAAGATGGGCGACCGCTTTATTAGGATTGAAACATAAGAGGTCAATTACGTATAGATTTGACCAGACTGAATGTGCACACAGGAACTTCTAATCACTATTATAAGAAATCTCTTTGAACCATCTTTCCAATGCTTGTCACGGTTCCCAATTCCGACTCTGGATGCTCCTGTTACACTTAAAACAAAAACAACCTCTAACCTCTAGAATCTGCATACAAAAACCAAAATCTCCAATATCCCTTCAATGAACCAAAAATGCCTTTTTAACATCCACTAGGTGCATTCAAACTCCTCAGGCTAAGTTTAGGAATGAATAGGCTAGAATCTGGGGGTGGTTTGGCCTCGGTATAGTCATACAATGACACCTAATGAAGAGGTTACATGGTCCTTGAATTAGAATAACCAAAACTTAATTATAAAACCCAAAAACAGACTTTGGATAAGCTGCGGACTGTTAGCGGTTAGCTAACTGGGTGGAGGAGCTGACAAGAAATGTGATCAGGCTATTTAACTCGTGGTTTGTGCTCCGGTGGTTCCACTAACCGTTCGCCATGATGGTTGGTGGTTGCAGCTAACTCGGTGCTCACATAACACTGCCACCTGTCTAACCGTAACTGTACACCAAAACGGTGGAGGTAAACCCTGACTATGCGATGAATGTTGTTCACATGTCAACAGTCTTCCCGGTTAGCTTCCCCGCGCAGCTAATCCCAAGCCACGGTTACATAACCCGGTGGTCTCTTTCTGATCACGTGTTTTTGCTATGGTTAGGACCTCGCACGGTCAAGCTGGCAGCTTATGACTGTGGTTGGCTCTGACATCCCGCTCGTTGACATGGATAACAGTCTTGTTGCGGTTTTGAGAATGGGGTTAGGAACCGTGTTAAAGTTTTTGTAATGTTTTACAATGTTTTAACATATTAATATAGCCTGAGAGTTATACATAGGTTTTTACGTATTGTGGTGAAGTTCGATAGGTTTAGACTTAGGTTGTATGGTTCATTAGGTATAGTTAGGCTTTTAATGTATTGAAATGTAGTTTTAATGCATTTGTAATGTATAAAGGTAATACATTAGGTTAGGGTTTAGGACTTAGGTTAGGGTTTTAGGATTAGGTTTAGATTAGGTAAAAAAATAACCTTTTACATCAAATTGTCGCAGAGTGACATTTGCGACATTCGTCACATGATGACGACAACCAAACCCTATAATATGGACGAAAAAACCCATGTCGATGATCAACCCTGGTGGAACTGTCGATGAACACTTGTCGACAACCAGATACAAACCCATTACCATGAAAACCATTAACATCACCTGAACAACTTGAACCATAATCAACACTGTCAAAACTGAATGACACTGCACTGAATGTTGACGTTGAACCTTTGCAACTGATCTGACAATAGCCTCCTGGATCAATCCTCTCCACTTGAAAGCTTTTGGACCACAAAAGTTTGATTAAACAAATAGTCGATGAGGGTAGAGCTACCTCACTTTCCACCTTGCCCTGATGATGTACCAATACATTCGATCAATCACCTACAAGTGATGACCCTGATGATGCTGACCATGGTACATTTTGAGCCGGTGACCTGTTCCATCCATCTGTAGTATGAACAACTTGCGATGATGGTAAAACAACCTGTTATGAACATGACAATTGATTTCTTTCCACGAATTACCATGAGTTAGTGTTTCATAATCATCTTTGAAAACAATTTCTACCTGGGATATTGTTTAATACCATAAACATGTATTAACAACCTATTTTGCGGAATAACAGAGACAATCAAAGATGTTTTTGACATCAAACCAGCTACTTGACCTGACATACTTTCTTGATTCCCGATTACTTAGTGAACTTGCTTCCATAAACCCATCAAACTGTAAGGTGAAAATTGATGCAACTTAGTTTGATTTTGAAAGTATTGAATTAGTTGTTGATTTGTTTGAATCACTTTTTCTTCATTCATTAAATGATGTTTCCATTGATTAGCACTTTCCCTTGATGCATAAGTTTCCTTTAGACACTTTGACACTGCTTTAGAAAAGGCTTTGATATGAAAAAAAATGGGCTTCCTCTCCACTTGAAAAGAGGTTTCCAAATTGTTCGAAACATGAAATGGTGACACAATACAAGAGAAATTGAACACTGCCTTTCCCCAATACTGACTCATATCCCTGTAACTATTAATCTCCAAACTTGGACTGAATTGATTCATTCTGACGTTAGGAAGAAGAGCTTTAGGGACAAATTGTAATTCATGTTGTATTCCCTGCTTATGAGTAAGATGTTTGGTTCTACATAGAACTGGAATAGTTTCTATCTCTTTAATCAAACCATCTTTAAGCTGAGTCTCATAATATGAAAAAACATCATGTTGTTCCTTATGTTGTTCCTTTACACACATGATTACAAACCTTTTATTTGAACTAATTAATCGCTTCATCTGATTAGCAAAAACTAAATTCAATTGATTTTTGTTTTGATGTGCCCTGACAATAAATTCAACCCCATCTTTCTTAAGGTGATATTTATGCTCTCTCCTGTAAAATACTATATCACGATCATAAAGATAAGGACTTCCTAAGAAAACTCCACATATTTCTACTGGAACCACATCTAATTCCACTTCATCAATGTAATTAGCTGTAATGGAAAATCTTAATCGACACTGTTTGGTGACTTTTATCTGAGTTGATTTATTTAACCATCCTAATGGGTAAGGTCTTGGATGATTCCGTGTTTCCAAACCCAAAATCTTAGCTAAATATTCAGATATTAAATTCGTTTGTGATCCACTGTCAAACATTGTATCTATTTTTGTATGCTTAGAAGTTATCCTTATGTTAAACAATTCAAATCTTTTATCCTCATTTGAAGGATTTATGTTTGATGAATATGCAATAGTTTTCGAACTTGAACCAGTGTTAGAAGTTTTACATGTCATAACCATGGTAGTTATCCTCCTTTCATCACTTGAATCTAAAACTAGATCTTGCTGGACTACTGTAATTGCCTTCTTTTCATCCTTCTCCTTAAGGAACTTTTTGGGCTTAAGTTCTGGATGAAGTTTCCAACACTTAGATTCATCATGACCGATTCTCTAGCAATGAGAACAAGTAGGTCTTTCCTTCTGATCTATCACTGATTTCTTTATCTTTGAGTTGTTCTTCCCCTTACTGTCATTGGAATTTTTGATTTCCAACTCTTTGGATGACTTCGATGAAAACTTGAATGCTCTGCCACCTAATTCAATATGTATGGCCTAAACACACACTTCATCAAAATCATCAGGATTAAACATCAATAATGTATGTTGTAAATATGAATGTAAACTGTTGGTGTATTTTAACAAAGTTTCACATGTATCCAATGAAATACCAAGCGCCAATGCTTTCTTTCTGAACTCTTGAGTAAACTCCTGAACACTCTACCTTTTACCTTGCCTCAAATGATGCCAATCAATAACAACTTGCTGCATTTATCCTAAAGGATAGAATTTTTTCCTAAGAGATTTTAGAAACTTAGACCATGAAGAGATGATTTTTCCTTTACGCTTTACATCTATCTGAGTTTTACTTTCCCACCAGATTAAAGTCGTTCCCCCCATTCTAAGTGTAGCTAACTAAATTTTCATTTTATCATCAGAGATGTTCTGAATACGACAATACACCTCTATCTGTGTAATCTAGTTATCTAACTTTTCAGGATTCATTTCACGAACATAAATAGGTAATTCAAATTTTACATCAAGTTTCAAAAGAGATGTTTTCTTCGGTTTCTTTTCTATTTCATATTTTGCACTCGAAGAAGAAGAAGAATATGATGATGATGGAGATGATGGAGGTGAAGGTGGTTTATCAGCCTTGCCTTTACCTTTGTCCTTCTTTGATGTCTTTGAAGAAGAAGCTGCATCTCTCGCCTTCTTGTATTCATATAATTCTCCTAGCATCTGCTATATAGTCAAGAATGCTTGTTGAAACTATTCATCACTCATCTTAATTTTAGTGTTTTCACCTGCATCAGATCCTATCATGGTCGACTTATGAATGACTCATTGTTTTCCAATCTCTGGATCAATCTTCTCAAGGATTCCTTCTCCTCGTTGCGACTTTGACCTGGTTAACATTTAATGGAAAATTCTACAAATGCAACCTACTATGATACCAAAACTATATGATCTGAAATGATCATATGTTAAAACTGATGTAGAATTGATTAAGAAAAGGGGTTTTAAGTGAGGATGTAGTGCCCTAGCCACATGATGGATTGACACCAAGATCCCTTTAGGAATTAGTGGGGGTAGAACAGGGAGCAAGCTCCCTCTAGACAGAAGATATTGATCAACTCACTTGAATGACTAAAAAAGGCATAGGAAAACACCATCAAGAAAAAACCCTAGGTGAACTAGCTAATCCAGAGGGCCCTTCCAAATCAAGTAGAAAAATAAAGAAAAGAAAAGGCTCAAAGTTCAAGGAGGAAAACAAAAACTTGGTTCTTAAGGCGAATGTGTAGTTAGACAAATTTAATGAAATGTCTTAAAAGGTAGTGGTGGGAAGAGTTAGAGGTAGGCATTTCTCGACTAAATATTTGAGAAAATGGGGAAAAAACGAATGGGGAGGTTGTTGATTTTTCATGGGCAATAAAGATAAGCACATATTTCTTAAATACTGATAATTACTTCTAATGATATAGTTCGTCTTTTAATAATTCCAGTTTATCATTAAGAAATTACACTTCACAAATTCAATCATAACACCATAAGAATAATAAAGATCACAATGCAAAAATAGAACATGATATTTACCTTGGGAAAACCCACTTAGGGGAAAAACCAAACAACATTTTCTTAAAGAAATTCCTTAGTTCAAACAAGAGATACATCGAATGATGTTAGTCAACTATGAGGTCAAACTAACCAACAATGATTATGGCCAAACTTGGTCGACAACCTTAAGTCAAGCCTCCAATATGGTCTACAACTCATCCCAATCTGATATGCCCTAGGTTGAAATTTTTCTTCCCAAAAATTGTCCAGAAACCCAAAAATTCGGCCTCCCAATTTGCACAGAATATGTTGCACAGAAACACACATGTGAGCTGGAGAGAGAGATGTGCGTGTTTGTGTGTGAGATATATATATATATATATATATATATATATATATATAATAATGATCTTCATCCTTCTTTTCATCCTTCTTGTCCTATGCTTGCATGCCCAAAAAATGTCTTGCTTGTGATAGATCAAATGGTGCCTTTAGGGAGGAGGTTGAATGCCTTTATATAGTGTCTTGCGTTCATGAATGGGTGTGGATTTTCGCTAGGGCCAACTTGAATTGAGGGAGGGCAGACTTGACTATCTTGGAGCCAAAAATTCAAAATTCAAAATACAATTTTTTCTCTTTTAAAACTGACATGAAGAACATGTCTTATAATAATTCTTTCAAGGGCTAAACAATGAAAATGATGTGAAAAACATGTCTCACATATACAATATACATTACAAGGGATAAAATATAAATTATGTTACTTGACCATAGCTACAAAAATTCAACAAAGGTGTCATGGAAGTCGCCCCAAAGGTTAGTATTCTTACTCATGGTTGGTTTATGTTTAAATTTATGTCGTCTAAAGTGGTAAACTGGATTTTTGGATTTTTCGTAAAGTGGTAAACTGGAACCACTTTTTTGATGCTAATCGAGAGAAGGTTGACATTGTCTTTGTTTGGGTAAGGATGCCAAGCCTTCTGCCTCAATTGTGGGCGTTTAATGTTTTCATAAGAATTGGTAACAAACTGGGTTGTTTCCTGGACGTAGATATGTTTTTTTTAACTGATGGTAGGAAGATGATGGTGAGGGTATTAGTGAACCTAAACTCGCGTGAATGTTTTCTAGAATAGTTGAATATAAGACAGAGGGGCTATAATCATTGTCAATATTTGGACTATGAGGGTTTCCCTTTTAGATGTTGTAGGTGCCACAAGCCTGAGTATATGTTTTGTCGTATACCCTATACTAGAAATTTCAGTCGTCGGGGTATGCAGAAGGGGGAAATAATGGGGCTTTTCATTAAGAGAAGGTTTCCAGACAAATGAAATATCAATTAATACGAAGGCGCCTATTTCATAGATCGAAGATGAACGCGTGGCAAGTAGATATATGGGTGATCTAGGGCTTCAAGGTATACAAGATGGCACTTCGTCCAATATAGGAATCTCACTTTCGGGTAATTTCTTGCCCACATACTTGGTAAAAAAATTGATAAAGTATTTTGGATCTCTTGATATGGGTACTGGGATGTTGGCACAAACTGTTAATGCATATATGGTTTCCTCTCCTTCTCACTCTGTATCTGTGGCCTCATGTCCCATTCCCCCATCCCAGATTTGTTGTCCATCCCCAAGCCCTACTTCTTTTATGGATAGGTTAGATACCTTAGCTCCCTCCTATCCCTAAAATCTATGTTCTCGCAATGCTAAAGGGGACACATTGGAATGAAACGGAGGTCTAGGAAAAATGACATCGGTAAATACGAGTGGGTGTTTGTGGGGTAGGAAATCTTTCATGTCTAGGGAAAAACACAAAGCCATACAAGATGTTATAGTTGGAAAAGAAAATATTTATTGTTGGGGCTCTTAGGGAAGTAAAAAAATTGACCCTAAGGAGGTTGGTTAATTTGGTTAATATAGATGTTATTTTTCTACAAGACTTTGGGGGAGGGGGGGTGATCAAGATGCTTTTGGGATCCTTATTTCCTGGTTTGTGGTTTATTGCTTCCAATGCAAAACGCAGGTTGGGGGTCTTGACCATATGCCTGAATTAAAAAACTCTAAAAGTTTTAGGCTCTTGGAGTTCCAACTTGATTTTAGGAGTTAATCTTTTTTTTGTTGATTTGGCAAAGGAAATCAAGGTCATATACATTTATGGCCCATGTCAAGAAAGGTCCTTGTTTTGGGATGGGATGATGAGGATATATTATATGTGAGCAAAAAATCTTGTTGTGGGAGGTGATTTTAATTTCTCATTGGGGACCTTTGAAATTTGGGGTTACCATGCTCATGTGGATTCACAGGTGGAGTACTCAGACATATCCTAGAGGAACATAAGCTATGTGATGTGGATTTGATAAGAAGCAAGACAACATGGATATATCGGTGTATAGGTTATTTCATGGTTTCCAGAATGATTGATTGCTTCTTAATGGCTAGATCCCTCGCGGAAAGGGTTCCATTTTTCCATCCATGGATAGGTGCTGGAGGATAATCAAACCATAATCTTATTTTCTTGGAATTAAGAGGGGATCAAAAAAATCTCATAAGCCCTTTCAAATTTAATTCTTCATGGTTAAAAGATGGATCCTTTCATAAGATGGTAACTGAGAATTGGTTTCTCTATAATCTTGATTCGGGAGAATCGATAGTGGAATAGTTTGTTGTGAATATGAAAAGGGTGAAAAAAGAAATTGTCATGTGGTCAACCCAAAAGAAACAAAGTGATGAAGAAACCCTCAAAGAAGTGGAGGATGAATTAGATCATCTGGAGGATCCCAAAGGAGGGGGATACCATTATGAGGAAGCTAAACAAAGGATCTTCCATCTAGAAGAGGAAAAAAGAAAAATATTGAGTGAAATATAGGAGATGTGGAGATAGAAAAGTCAGGTTATCTGGCTTCAAAGTGGTGATGATACAAAAAAATTTCATAAATTTGCAAGGGTCAAAAAGTTCACAACACTATATGGGCTATGGAAAAATCAGAAGGGGGAAGAGTTTCCTCTTTTATAGATCTTTCCATTCTTGGAATGAATCATTTTAGTAATCTATTAAATGTCCCCCATGAAGTATCCATTGCAGAGACCATTTAATTAGCTCAAGCTTTCCCTCTAAACAATGTAAACTTTGAAACAGGAACTATAAACTCAAAACGGGAACTCTGGCCAAAAAACCCCGAAAAAACATCAAAAACAGTGCTAAAACGAAAGTGTGTATACTGGAACGATGATTTTATTTTTTAGGGGTCAATTTTGAACATGTTTTAAAAATGGCAGTGACTACGAAATTTACTATGAAATTTTCGTGCAAAATATAGCTTCAAAATGAAAAAGTGATATACTGGAACGATGATTTTTTTTTTTAGGGTCAATTTTCAAAGTTTTTAAAAAATGCTAGTAAAACCAATTTTTTATGTGCCAAACGAAGTTGTTTATGAGGAAAAAAACACATTAATGTTTTTGGTAGAATATCATTTTTCTTTCCTAAGTATAAATTCAACATGTTTTCAACCATTACATGCCATGGTTATTTCACCTAAACATAGATGGACAAACTTATCATATCACATCAAGCACATTTTCCTGATTATCCTTATTTTAATTTTGAACATGACAAATTCATAGGAGGCCAGGATTTTGCCAAAAAGAGGAACTGGAGTCAGATTACAGTGAATCTCCTCTAATGACCCTCGCTAAACTGATCACCCTCTCCATAAAATATGTTCATAAAAAGTTCACAAGGAATCCCAGAAGCAAGTTTCATTTGTTCTAAGGCAACTCAGTTACACCTCAAGAACCTTGTTACTCCCTCATAAACGTGTTCCCGAGAAATGAAGGTAGCATAACTTCATTTGCTATCAATAAATCCCACACCTAGATGCCAGAGGATTTTCTCTCAAGAATGAAATAATTGGAAAAATAAAAGCAAGTTCCTAGAAGATAACTCTAGTGTCAATCACAATCCTAATAATCCATCATCAGTGAAATCATACCCCACATGTAGGGAGAATACGATGAGCTACCTACGACCACTTGATTTACTTTGATTAGAGTATCTAAGGCCATAATAATAATCTATTTTAATTTCTTTCCAAACCTTTAAAGGAAGGTCACTGTCACTGTCATCTTATGAACCACTATAATAACTTTGATGGTGTTTTAAATATAGTTACATGGTATTTTGTGTTTGTCTTATTTTGTTGCAGGTGACTCATGAGGAGCACATGGACGCTAATACCACAATGGGAAACACAACCAAAATGAGCAAACTAAGTTTGGACCTCCATTAACATCAATTAACACTAAGAAAGGATTACATTTATCAAATTCACTGTGAATATCTTAACAACAACATAAAAACATCTCCCTTGGCAACAATTCTAAAAAGTCAATTATGTCAAGAATTTACACCCAATATAAGGAGACACCCCTATTAATATGGTTATTCAATGCGTTGCTTCCCCCACTATTATCAATTAGATGTTACCCATCCTCATATCTAAATAAAAGAAAAGGGAGAAATAAAATAAATGAAAAGCACCCCAATGGGCGAAGTAACGAGGGATATAAAAACCTTTTATGGGGCTATGAACATCTATTTGATAGTAAATGCTTATTATTTCATTGTGGTGATTACATTGTAGACATAGAAACTCATTAATATTGGAAGAATACTTTTAGAAATCCTAGAGTCATATTTAAGGAGTCTATTACCTCGAGATCTATACAAACCCATTGGATCAAAAACCAAACCTAAAGTGAAAGTAAGAAAAATTATTTTTTTAAAAGTAAATGACCTTTATGGGTAAATTAATATAATAAAGAAGTATTTCTTAATCCTCGATAAAAAGCTTTCAATGTTAAACTAATATATCTAATCTCTTGTGAATTCCTAATAAAATTAACTAAAAATATATTATTGTACCATAACTATAACCTTATTGTTAAAGCATTTCAAATATTTTAGACTCATCTATTGTCTTTCCATGAATTCACTAGAAAGAACACTTGGATTTTGATTTTAAAAACTACTCCTATTTCCATTCCTTTATGCTTAACATGGTCATTTTAAAAGTCTTCTTAATCAAGGTGAAAACCATAATCTCAATCAATTTTCATGTAAATATCTTAGATAAAGATGAATTGACTAGAAAACACACTTGAATTTTACTTTTAAAAACTACTCCTATTTCCATTCCCTTATACTTAATCATTTTAAAAATCTTCTTAATCAAGGTAAAAACCTAATTTCGATCAATTTTCATCTAAATATATTAGACACGGATAACACCAAACTTAACGGCCCCTTGTTTGAATGATAATGAACTCAAATAACACTCTTGATAGACCATACGAAACCCCGAACTTTCTATATTATCTTCACCATAGTAACTTAAATCTTGAGCTCATAATTTTATCAATGTTACCTCCAACTAATGTCTAATGTCTAATATTATTAGATAGGGACAATGAATTTTAGGTACAACTTACATTGAAAGTCCATGTAAACCCATGGGGACACTTAATATATTTTAAGACAAAAAAAAGTCACCGAGAATATGTGTCGCCTTATATATTGGTCTTGAAAATGCCCGAGGGATATAAAATACGTACCTCATTGATAAATTAGAGAAGATCAACTCGGGACATTCTTCAAAAAAAAAAAATTGCCACCTGAGACACTGTAAACAAGACTTAGACAAGTAAACATTTACTGTCAAAAAATGCAGCTAAATATCATGAAGTTAAAGAAAATGCAACTTACGCTTGGTAATATATACATATCGCATAAAATCTGTGTCCAAATGGCTAATGACCGTGAGAGAAAACTAACCAATTTGTCTAAAAGAAACGAGTTTATAACGAGAGCCACAACAGTGGTAGATAAAAGAAATGAGTTTATAACAAGAGCCACAACAGTGGTGGATGGAAGTCCGTGACAAGAACGGAAAGGACCATCTACCTTTGACTTTGCTTTGCTGCTTACTTAGGTATACTCTGTAACTTTTTCTTGATCTGCACTTGAAACTGGATCCAAGATCATTCAAGCTTTATTCAAGACAAAAAGCTCTTTTTAGGATAGAGAAGTAAAAACTATATTTGAGATATCTCTTTTACAAATTTGCAATGGAAATTCTTGATTAATGTCCCAAAAAAGTCATACATATGCGTGTACCAATATAAATATGTTAGAAAAGAAAAAACTATTGTAATTAAATAAATAAATTTAACAATATCATATATAAACACTAAATAAACATGGATAGAACAGGCCAACTAAGTACAAAAATAGAGACATAGATAGAACAGGCCAAATAAGTACAAAAATCAAGACATGGATAAAACAGAGTAACTACGTACAAAAATCGAGACAATGAATCTCGATAATACAATATATATCATCAAGTGACTAACTACGAACAAAAATCAAGACAATGAATCTTGATAATACAATATATATCATCAAGTTCATCGCAAATAAATAGTACATTCATTTGTGAATAATCATGTTCCTCTTAAAATAGATATACTATTTAGTTTCTTAAGATAGATATACTATTTACTTTCTATTTGTACCTATATAGTTTCTTTCTTACATAGAGATACACATAATTATATGAAGACACAAAAACAGAGATAGATATTTACGTTGTTACAATAGATAAAAAAAAAAAAGACAAATTACATTAGCCTTGTGATGTGAACTTTTTATGAAAATAAGGCACAACACACTCATATTATCATTGCAAGAAATTGAAGAGGTTGAAAAACAAATCTAAAATAGCATCTATGCTCAACAATATGTCGGTTGAGCCTTGTGATGTGAACTGCTTGTTTGCTGTCAATGCCCTGTAAAAGAGATGGATTAAAGATGTTTTAGAACTTCATTTCCAAAAAGGAAAAAAAATTATTGTAATTTTTTACTTCATTAAATAGATCGTATTTTGTCAACATTAAATGGATTGGATTTTGTCAACATTGTTAGCAAAATGTACGCCATGAAATCAAATGAAAAACGCGCCAATCGATGTACAGTTATACAATATGAAAATCTGTGTATTGCCACATCACATAACTCGATAATAATATGCTCAACTTATATAATCAGATTTTCATTAATACCCAGAGTTTACCTGAGTCGTATTTATTTCACTTCGCCAAAAACATAATCACAATCGAAAAGAACCATAAACTAAGATTTGCTCATTTGAAGGGTCGCGAAACCATAAATATATAGTTTTACTAGGGATTGCATAGTGATATATAGTGTTTTGCAAATGTTAAGGGCAAATACTTATGATTTGATTCCAGCTGCGCAAGATGGAAAAAAACTATATAATTATAACACCAATGTGTTACGATGAGATGAGAGTTGTTACCTATTTCAAAATGTAGCGTGTGCTAGGAATTGCATCACTTGGGCTTTGAGCGATATGGACCAAACAAAAAAATGTCCACACACTTTCCACCTGAAACAAGGCATGGCATAATGTTTCTCTGCTTTTTAAGAATCTTCCTTGCAACTCGGGTAGGAGATATATTTGATGCATTTTTTTTTTCTGATTTAGTCAATCAATCATGACCAGATAAAGCAGGTCATTCCCTCAGCTAGCATTACGATCGGGGAGAACCAATCAGGGGGAATAAAGTGAGATGAATGCCAAATCAAGCCGATCGATCTGTAATAAGCCGAGGATGGAGGGGCAAGGCCTAAATGAACGAGAAATAATATAAACAAGTGGGTCTCGCCTGTCCTGAAGCCGGGGAGGTCATCCGATGATCGGACCGGGCCAGACGGAGCTATTCCTGGAATCCCTGAAATCCAACCAAGCAAACCTTGAAATGGCCTGAAAATCAATAAATTACGCAAAATCCAATAAAATGAAATGAAATCCAAGAAAATAGAATGAAATGAAAGCCAATTAACAGAACTCCTTGTTGGAATTTAATTCCAACTGCATCACATTAATGCAGAACAAAATCTGATCTTCAGCAATTAATTTCAGATTGTTCGGTGCCGTAAAA
>APFE030908251.1:3171-30845 GCA_000404065.3 Pinus taeda | reverse complement strand
TTTTCACAAAAGAACAAAGCACATAGATACTAAATTTCACTTCATACGTGAATTGGTTAACAATGGTGAGATTTTTTTGCAGCACTGCAGAACAGAGGACCAGCTGGCTGACATTTTGACAAAACCATTGCCAAAGAAAGGTTTTGATCATTTCAGGAAATGCCTGGGTATGCAGCAGTTGAAATTAAGGGGGAGTGTTGGAATTTAATTCCAACTACATCACATTAATGCAGAACAAAATCTGATCTTCAGCAATTAATTTAAGATTGTTCGGTGCCGTAAAAGTTCCCTGATATTTTGCAGAATTAAATCCCCTGCAGACAACCGTTTTATTTTTGCTGTAAAAGTCATCACCGCCTCACCGCCTCTTCTGCAATAAATACGCAGATAATTATCAGCAGATATTTTGTTTAGTTTATGATTAAACTCAGATATTTATTTTTCCTATAAATGTAACGCACAGCAGTCCTGTTCATTAACCCAGGCAGTGCAAGAGATTTCTGAACAGCAGTTCTGTTTTCTATCTGAGTGTAAGAATTTTAGAACAACAGTTCTATTTCTGAGAGAAAGAGTGTGTCTCTTCTGTAATTGCACAGCAGTGCTGACCTTGCGATTTTCTGAGTTAGTAAAAATCGATTTCTGGAACTGAAGCGTTCCTCTTGTAACAGCTAAGTTTTTGTATCAGTTTTGTTTACTGTTCATAAATACAAGTTTACTGTTTTACTGATATTTAGTTACTGTTACACCAAGTGTTAAAAACACTTTGATTTTACTCTAAGTAATTTTGACGCCCATAAAGTGACTTAGCGTCAAAATCGCATTGCTGAAACACCGTAAGTCGAAAATAGTCTGACGTCAAAAAACACTGTTGCTGAAACACCACGATCAGCAACTGACGAAATTTCTACGTTGCTGAAACACCTGTTTCAGTAAAGCGATTACGTTGCTGAAACACCTGTTTCAGCAATTTTTTTTTTTTTTTTTTTCGCTGTGTAAAAACAGAGCATTGTTCTGTTCTATTCTGTTGTTTTGGAATTATCAGAAATTCCCAAAACAGAGTATTACTCTCTGTTCATATTTTGTTTGTTTCGGAATTTATCAGAAAATTCCCAACAGTGGTAACAGAGGATTTTTCCCACTGTATTTTGTTCGGAATGCCCAGAAATTCCAACACTCCTGACCTCAATAAATCAAGAACGGAAATTGAAATAATAACAAGAACCACTTAAATAAATGAAAAGAAAAGCCAATAAAAGAAAATACCCGACCTGCCAAGCCATGAAAACTACCAAACCACACTAGAGATTTAACCGGGCTATGACCCATCTCGAGTCGTCATCTGGAAGTCCAATTTCGTATATCAAGGTTCAAGTTCGAATCTCCCACTTCATGTCTTGCATGGGCGTTTTAGGCATGATGATTCAAGTTTTCAGGGAGAGATTGAAAGCTGTTTCCAGATATAGGATTTCACTGTTATTCCTTTTCCCATCCTATGTTTCCCGACACCAAGTTATGGCTGCTGCACTGGAGTGCTTATGTGAGTGGGATACGGGCCGACTTCCCATATTGGGCCGAAGGTGGTTCCCGCACCCCACCAGGAGGGTCCAACCTCTTGACTACGGAATAGATTGCGTGGACTTCGGAAAAACTGATCTCAATAAGGCATTTATGTGAAAAATGCTTTTATTTGTTTTGGTTAGTTCTATATCATTTTTATTTGCTGTTGAGTCTGGGAGAGCTCTTGATACAGATAAAATATTTGAAGAGCCAGAATATGGTTTATAGGTTGATGAAATAAATGGTTACACATTTTCTTATCCTCTGAATGTACCCAAGTGACAATACAAATTGAAGTGGATCGAGTCTAGAAAGCCAGAATGATATTCTTCAGTTGCGCCCTTATCTGTCGATGCTTGGCAACACATTGTTTTTGAACGTCGAGACATCAAAGACAACCTTGTTATTTCTGTTTCGATAGGTCCTCCAAACAATTTCTTTCTGACTTCGAAGGACAAGAACACATGGGATGCAAAAGATGTCGCCGAGTCTGTTCTTTCTGACAATAACACCCAAGGCAACCCCAGTTCAATTCCCATCAGTGTCATCACCGTAGATCTTTTGCAAGGCTAGGATTTCTCGTATTGGATGCCCAGTAAGCACTGTTTGGGGCGATTCGTAGTAGATGGGGCGATTCTAAGAATCGCCGAGTGGGTGCTTATGGTTTGTTACCGAAGAGTAGCTTATCAAAAGTTCATTTGTTACCAGAATTGCATGGTTTCGTAGTTTTATGCTGCAAATAAATTAGTTATTGTACATTTAATATATTATACAATCTATTTATTTTGTATCATCACATGGGTCTACCTCCTCTCACCATGAAAAATGGTATATGAATTTGCAATCAAGTTAGCCCTAAATTTAAGTCCTAGAGGATATCTCCATTGTGCATTCTTTGTATCTAAAGGTACAAGAAAAATTATTTTGATTTATTGTATAATTTTTCACTTTGCTCTGTGAGTTTTACTGAGATGGAATTTTCAAATTATCCTTTAATTTTATGCTAAATTTATTGTATACAATTTTTAATTTAAATAATTAAGAAATATGTATCTTTTTATATAAAGGTAAGTTGAAATTTTGAGGATGGGGTATTTATGTTTTTAAAAATTTGAGAAGACGAGTTTATTATTAAATGACTATAATCTTAATTGTTTTCATACAAAGATATTATTTTATTGCAAATTTAAATTTGAATGAAAAATGTACAAAAGTTAAATTTGACTCATCAAACCTCCCACATTACCACTATACTCTTTATTTTTCAAATAAAAACTATTTTATAAAAAATAAACTATTTTATAAAAGATTTAAATCCTATAAGTTATAACCCTTATTTTTTAAGACAAAAACTATTTCATAGAAGATTTAAATCCCAGTGAAAAAAATATTTTCAAAAGTGCAAGACCTATGTAATGCCCCAAGAAAATGTATATATTTACTTTACCGTGGTTAAATTGAATGTGACATCATTAAACTGTTTCAAAATTTAATAATATTTTATTATTTATTTAATATGATAAGAAAGTGTTTTCTTGAAAGTGGTTAGCAACTTCTGGGTGGAAGTTGGAAAAAACGGTTGCAGTGATTTGCAACCCTAACTACCTCCCCTGACTGGAAATATTTCCAGGGAAAAAGGGGGGGAGTTAGTTTGCGCTGTAGAGGACAGGTAGAGGACACAAAAAATTACAGAAGGCTAAGTCTGGTGAGGACCACATAGCCAAGCACTTGATGCAAGATTCTTGCTGCAGACAGAGGGTCCTGCAAGAGAGCAAGGGGGGAGATTTCGGGTCCCAAGGGACGAATCTCAAGGCTGGGTGGCAATTTAGAAGCATGAGATAAATAACAGCTCAGCTTATGGACTGTTCTGTGAGACAGAACAGAATGAGAACCAAGGCGAATAGTTCGACAGAAGTGGTCAGCAAGGCAGAGCATAACAAGAACCAAGGTGAATAGTTCGACAGAATTGGTCAGCAAGGCAGAGCATAACAAGAACCAAGGTGAATAGTTCGGTTGAAGTAGCAAATTAGCATTATTGGAATAGGTACGGGAAACCTTTAACGGTGATGTAAGAAAGAGTTTGTTTTATTAGCAGTGATTATAACCAAAATTTTATGCAGAATGAACTTCTAGGAAATTATACAGGCCGATAGTAAAAAACAAAACTGGCCTCTGTATTAATTAAGTTCTGTAGCAGAAATTTATACAGAATTAACTATTAAATACAATATGTGGAATAAGACTGAAGACCTGGTTTATTTTATAAAAAAGAAAGAGAAAAGAGAAACAAGACAAGAATGGTGGACCATAGGGTAGGGTTTCACCTGGCTCCGAATCCCAAACACAAAAAGGGCATATAACAATTTTACTAGCCGAAATCCTAACCAAATTTATATGATGTAACTTGAGCATAGTTTCTTTTACCGTGATGAAACATGTACAACTAAAAGATTTACTCGAAAATTATTTAAACATGGAAGCAGAACATTATGAGAGCCAACCCAGGAAGGGAATCGGCCAACAATAAAACCAATGAAACCTATATATATCATTATACAAATTAAATAAATAACTGCTAAACAATAACAGGCGATAGTGCATACTCGACTGCGTTTCAGGTGGTCATTCAGGGAAAAGACACCACAGTAATGTAACGGTTAAACACAAGAGTATTGCAAGAAGCGTGTTCACGGCAACAAAACATACAACGGATTCTCTGGAATACCATAGTGTCAAAACCCTCTGAGGGGATTAAAACCCTTAAAATTTTCGCATGCATGAAATAACTACCCAGAAAAATGAGGGAAACGTAAAAATATAAGACAACGTTAAACAGTAGATGTAGCACACGCACGCATGTAATACCATGGAGTAGAAGCGTGCAGCCTACGCCAAAGGAATCCTTTAAACTTTTGCTTAGCATAAGAACAGATGGCCATTGGCAGAAGTTATCACATTTAAAAAAAAATGAAGGTCGTAAACAAGCCAATATGGCTATGGAAGATTCATAGTAAACATCTCTTTACTCAAATAAGTATATCATATAACTGTCCAGTGAATACATGACAAAAGTGATGAAACTAATAACCATTACAGTAACAATAGATTACAGTGGACGGATCCCTTTATGATACCCAAAATGGAATCCTTCCAATATTGGTTCCACAAAACAACCTAGTACCCACAGCTAGAATAATGGTATGAACCAAGTAATAGTACACGACTCTGGCGACAAATGTTGCTTAAATCTAGACAAAAATAAAATGATAAACCCTTCGCATAAACATGGAGGCCTGACTCCCAATTTCTACGGCTCAGCACTGTCAACCCTGTCACCCTGTTTTTCAACAAGACCGTAAGGTATCGAATAACCGAGCCAGACCGCTCGATAAAACAGTTTTGCGAAGTTAAGTGAAAGTACTTAAAAGGTTGGCATCTGAGAACGAAGCTCTTACCCGAGAACCATAGGCCGAGGAAATGAACAAGGAATTTCCTGCAACGCCTTCACGAATAGGTCTGAACCCTAAAAGGAAATCCTGTAAACATGAAACACTGGTTGTCAGTTGCCTACAGAAAATCAGGCAGAAGTAAATAAAAGAAAAAGCAAACCATAACAACGAAAGAACTTAAATTTCAGGGCAGAGTCTTGCCCTTTTTATTTCTTCATGCGATAAGGGCACCATGAGTCTGAAACCATGAGCTTCTGAATCTGGAGTGATGGAGGAGTCGGTCTGCAAGAAAACTATGGAAGGGGAGTGGAACCGATGCCGAACAAGAAGTGGAAAGACAACTAAACAACTAAGAATAGGGAAAAATCAAACCCGGTAGCAAACTGCTTGCTGAAATATTACCCTGTACAACCTCCATCAATGCAGCGAAAAGCTCGAAAAGATCAACTGCGGAAGGGAGAACCTGCTCGTGCCACGTAAGGGGCAGAGCAGGACAGAAATCAATCACCATACATCAAAGTACCAAACCCAGTGTACAACGTAACCTGTAGAAATTAAATGGCCTGCCAAGTGTAACATAATCAGCAGTAGATATCCGATGCATTTGGTGCGAGGATCCCGATCTGCCAAGGGAGTTAATGCCAAGTCAACTCGGGAGTACCTAGCTCTTATGGAGATCAGAGAACACTATTCCGGTTGCCTGAGAAATTCCTTTCTTGACAAAAGCGTGAAGACCAGTGACTTGGTCGATGTGGCAGCGCCATCATAGTAAATGCCTTGTAACTAAGTAAAAGGAAAAAAAAAAAATCTATTTTTACTATTAACTATAGTGAGTGATATGACAAGTGGTATTAGAGCCTAGCTACAAAAACTGAGGCCTCTGAGAAAGGAAAATTAATAACAGAAACAACACGTACATTTTACTTTCTTCTCTATTTGAACAACTCCAAAGAAACTGTTAGTGAGTTGACTATTTTTCTGTCTGTCATTTGTCTCATGTTAAGAACAGGCAGCTAGAAGACTAATAGTATGAGAAGAGGGGACAGCGCGTCACGCAAATACGTGATGGGTCAGGGACCTGTACCAGGCCCTGAGAATAATCCCGAGCTATGTGTACAGCTCGGAGAGGAAGCTCGCAATACAAACTAGGCTATTCTAGAGACGGTACAAGAACTGAAGAATGAAATGGCCCGGTTACGTGAAGATAATGCACGATTGACAATGGAACAAGAAAGAATCTTGAAAAGCCTGTATGGCCGACAGAACTAGCCACTAGTTAATCCCAGTGCAGAACAATAGAAAATGTTAGAAGAATAGTACCATCATACAGAACCTGAAGGGCCAGAAGAGAGGGAGGAACGATCTGATAATGCATCTGAACAACAGACCTCAAAAAGGCAATGAATAGAGCTGCAAGGGGAGTTCTGGAAGATTAAACCGCCACATTTTGACGGGGAACAAGAAGAAGCAGTTGAGGCATGGTTGATAAATATGAATAAATACTTCCAATTGTATGAGTACGATCATAACCTGAAGGCACGATTAGCCATCTTCCAATTACATGGAAAAGCGACCCTGTGGTGGGAAGAAGTCAAGATCGTAAAGGGAGTAAGTGAACATACCATAACTCGGGAGAAATTTCAAAGGTACTTCAAGGAAAGATACCTGACCGAGCGTTTCTATGACGAAAAGGCAAGGGAATGCCATGACTTGCGGTTGGGGAAGCAGACCATGGACGAGTTTATCACCTGTTTCACTTCCCTGCTTCGTTATGTGCCTTATATTAGGGAAGAAAAAGCTAAGGTGTAGAGATTTGTCAGTAGTTTACCTCTCTATATGCGGGAAAGGATTGAATTTGACAATCCCAAGACCATGGACGAAGCTATTCGTAAGGCTAGAATGTGTTAGTAGCAGGGTAAGCAGAAAGGAGAAGTTTCAGGGAGAAGATGGAACGAGAAAAGAGGTAACAAGTCAGCTGGAAACAGTAAAGGAAATCGCAGTGGTGGAAGCAAGGGGTTTGGCAAGGGACAGAACAACAGAACTATACAAAAAAACTCATACAAACCCAAGCCAACCGGAGAGTCCAAAGTCAGCGAACAACCTGCAAGATTGGATAGTGAAGGGACAGCAAGACCCCCAGTGCAGTGTTGGGGCTGTGCAGGGCCTCATTACGTCAAAAACTGCCCACAGCGAAAGGGAACCGAACAGTTATCCCAAATCCATGAAGCATCGATAGTCGGCGATGTGGGACGTAGCATACCAAGGATTAACGCGGCCCTGGACGATCGGCAGGCGGAGTACCAGTCGACCATGGTGGAATTTAAAGGTAAAGTTTCAGACCTTACTGTAGCTGTTTTAATTGATCCTGGAGCTACATTAAGTTATATTAGCCCTAAGGTGGTAGAACATTGTAAACTGCAACCTGTTAAATTAAAAAATCCGTGGCTAGTACAACTGGCTATGGGAGCCAAGAGGCGAGTGCAGGAAAATGTCAATAATTGTCCTTTAACAATAGCAAGACAGCCAGTAATGGCTGATTTAAATGTACTCCCCCTTGGTTCATATGATGTTCTGATCGGTATGGACTGGTTAGAAAAGAACTGGTCATTAGTTGACTGCAAAACAAAGATTATCTACTATAGGGATGAATCTGGAGCTAGGCAAGAAATGCAAGGAATTAAGCGACCAATACAGGTGCAGCCAATAACTGCATCCCAGTTAGCAAAATGTATTAGGAAGGGGTGTCATATTTACGCCATCCAAGTGGGCTACGCTGACTCCAAGGATAAAATAGTTATGTTGGACAACATCCCGGTAATACAAGAGTTTGCGGATGTGTTTCTGGAAGAAATTCCTGGACTGCCGCCTAAAAGGGATATAGATTTTACCATCGAATTGGTACTGGGGGCAACACTGGTATCTCGAGCTCCCTATAGAATGAGTGTACCTGAGTTGACAGAATTAAAAATGCAGCTACAGGTACTGTTAGATAAAAATTATATTCGCCCCAGTGTGTCTCCATGGGGAGCCCCGGTGCTATTCGTCAAGAAAAAGGAAGGAACCCTTCACATGTGTATCGATTATCGTTAGCTGAACAAGCAGACAATAAAAAACAAGTATCCTCTACCTCGAATTGATGAACTTTTCGATCAAGTGAAGGGTGCAACAGTTTTCTCCAAGATCGATTTGCGATCAGGTTACCACCAGATCAGAATTAAGGAGGAGGACATAGCTAAAACAACTTTTCGAACCAGGTATGGACATTACGAATTTGTGGTGCTACCCTTCGGGTTAACTAATGCCCTTGCAACTTTCATGTGCTTGATGAACAACATATTTCATCGATATTTGGACAGATTTGTACTGATATTTATTGACGATATTTTGATATACTCCCGCACTATGGAAGAACACAAGGAGCACCTCAGGCTAGTGCTGCAAACCCTCCGAGAACACCAATTATATGCCAAGTTTAGCAAGTGCGACTTCTTCAAGGAAGAATACAATATCTGGGACATATAATCACAAAGGAAGGGATTGCGGTGGACCCTAAAAAGGTAAGAACCATAATGGAGTGGCCCATACCAAAGGATGTAGCAGACATCAGATCCTTTATGGGGTTAGTCGGTTACTATAGGCAGTTTGTGGAAGGCTTCTCTAGAGTGGCGTATCCCATCACCTCCTTACAGAAGAAGGCGAGAGCATTCAAATGGACCTCGGATTGTCAAAGAAGCTTTGAGCAGCTTAAGCGTTTGCTCACCACAACACCCATTTTGAGCATGGCGGACCCCAATAAGGACTATGTGGTGTGCACTGACGCAAGCAAGGAAGGCGTGGGAGGTGTGTTGATGTAGGAAGGGAAAGTGATTGCTTATGAGTCAAGGAAACTAAAGGAGCATGAGCAGAAGTATTCTGCTTATGATTTAGAGTTGGCTGTTGTCATACACGCTTTGAAAATGAGGCGACATTATCTTATGGGCAGGAAATTTCTGTTATTAACTAATCACCACAGTTTGACCAATTATTTTAGCCAACCCACTTTAAATGCTAGGCAAGCACAGTGGGTAGATTTCCTAAGTGGTTTTGATTTTGAAATCAAACATCTAAAAGGGAAAGAAAACTGGGTGGTTGATGCCTTAAGTCAGAAAATATAATGTCTGTACGAAATTTCCTTCAGTGAGTGGAAAAGCGCCTTCGAGGAAATGATAAAAAGGGCAGCAGAACAAGATGCTGAATACCAGCAAATAAAACAACAGGTACAACAGTCTACCAGTGAGAAAAATCAGCAAGGATATGAGATAGATAATGCTGGAATGCTGTATTACAAAAAGAGGCTATATGTACCTAGTCAAAACAGTCTTAAAAATTTGATTTTGGACGAATTTCATGTCAGCCACTATGCTGGACACCCCGATTATTAGAAAATGATCACTGCAATTCAAAAAGAATACTACTGGTCGGGAATGAAGAGGAATGTAGCAGAGTATTTGGCATGGTGCTTGGAGTGTCAACAAATTAAGGCAGAGCATCAACATCCGGCAGGGTTATTGCAGCCATTACCCATTCCGGAATGGAAGTGGGAAACCATTTCTACGGATTTTATAACAGGGCTGCCTAAATCAAAGAAGAATAACGATCCTATTATGGTGGTAGTAGACAAGTTTAATAAAGCAGCCCATTTTATACCGGTGCAATCCACCTACAGGGCTGTACAGATTGCCCATATCTTCATGCAGAATGTGTTCAAATTACATGGACTCCTGAAGACAATAATTTCAGACCGTGACGTGAAATTTACGTCGGCCTTTTGGAAGACATTATTTGCAGAATTGGGGACGCAACTAAACTTCAGTACAGCATACCACCCCCAGACCGACGGACAAACAGAACGAGTAAACCAAGTGGTAGAGGACATGTTACGAGCATACATAATGCAGCAACCCACGCGGTGGGAGGAGTATTTACACTTGGTTGAATTTGCATACAACAACGGATATCACACCTTGTTACAAATGAGTCCCTTTGAGGTCCTATACGGGCGGAAATGACGCACACCCTCAAGCTGGGGTGGACTTGAGGACAAATTAAGATTAGGGCCAGAGATGCTTAAGGAAATGGAGGATATGGTGAAGCGGGTACGCTCTGGTCAAGATAGGTAGAAGAGCTTCGCTGACCAGAAGAGAAGGTTCAAAGAATACTAGGGCGGCGACCATGTGTATGTGAGAATCCGAGCCAGAAAGAGTACACTGCAATGGAGCGGGTAGGCCAAGTTGGCACCCCGATATTGTGGACCTTTCCAAGTCTTGGCAAGAATCGGGCCGGTGGCCTACCAGCTAGCCCTGCCAAGTCACATTCGGGTCCACAATGTATTCCATGTCTCTGTATTAAAGAAATACGTTTATGACCCTAAACATGTGATCAGTTGGCAAGATATACAGGTGAGAATAAATTTTAGTAGACCAGTCAAAAAGTTTTCTTTATAAGAAACTGACTTAGAATATTGCTTGTTACAGGTCGAGCCGGAAGGAGAAGTCTTGGTTGAGCCACTGAGCATTCTCGACCGGAGAGAAGTACAGTTGCGGAAACGAGCTATTACCCAAGTTAAAGTGCAATGGCAGCACTTTGGGCCTGATGAGGCCACTTGGGAAGACGAAAAGCTCATGAGAAAGGCTTATCCGGAGCTGTTCTTGGTCAAAGGACATCGAGACGATGTCCAATTTCAAGAGGGGGAGATGTAATGCCCCAGAAAATGTATATATTTACTTTACCGTGGTTAAACTGAATGTGACATCATTAAACTGTTTCAGAATTTAATAATGTTTTATTATTTCTTTAATATGATAAGAAAGTGTTTTCTTGAAAGAGGTTAGCAACTTCTGGGTGGAAGTTGGAAAAAATGGTTGCAGTGATTTGCAACCCTAACTACCTCCCCTGACTGGAAATATTTCCAGGGAAAAGGGGGGAGTTAGTCTGCACTGTAGAGGACAAGCATAGGACACAAAAAATTACAGAAGGCTAAGTCTGGTGAGGACCAGATAGCCAAGCACTTGGTGCAAGATTCTTGCTGCGAACAGAGGGTCCTGTAAGAGAGCAAGGGGGGAGATTTCGGGTCCCAAGGGACGAATCTCAAGGCTGGGTGGCAATTTAGAAGCAGGAGATAAATAACAGCTCAGCTTCTGGACTGTTCTGTGAGACAGAACAGAACGAGAACCAAGGCGAATAGTTCGGCGGAAGTGGTTAGCAAGGTAGAGCATAACAAGAACCAAGGTGAATAGTTCGGCTGAAGTAGCAAATTAGCATTATCGGAACAAGTACGGGAAACCTTTAACGGTGATGTAAGAGCGAGTTTGTTTTATTAGCAGTGATTATAGCCAAAATTTTATGCAGAATGAACTTCTAGGAAATTATACAGGTCGATAGTAAAAAAAAAAAAAAAAAAAACTGGCCTCTGTATTAATTAAGTTCTGTAGCCGAAATTTATACAGAATTAACTATTAAATACAATATGTGGAATAAGACTGAAGACCTGGTTTATTTTATAAAAAAAAAGAAAAGAGAAACAGGACAAGAATGGTGGACCATAGGGTAGGGTTTCACCTGGCTCTGAATCCAAAACACAAAAAGGGCATATAACAATTTTACTATCCGAAAACCTAACCAAATTTATATATGATGTAACTTGAGCATAGTTTCTTTTACCGTGATGAAACATGTACAACTAAAAGATTTACTTGAAAATTCTTTAAACATGGAAGCAGAACATTATGAGAGCCAACCCAGGAAGGGAATTGGCCAACAATGAAACCAATGAAACCTATATATATCATTATACAAATTAAATAAACAACCGCTAAACAATAACAAGCCATAGTGCATACTTGACTGCATTTCAGGTGGTCATTCAAGTAAAAGACACCACAGTAATGTAACAGTTAAACACAAGAGTATTGCAAGAAGCGTGTTCACGGCAACAAAACATACAACGGATTCTCTGGAATACCATAGTGTCAAAACCCTCTGAGGGAATTAAAACCCTTAAAATTTCCGTATGCATGAAATAACTACCCAGAAAAATATAAGACAACATTAAACAGTAGATGTAGCACATGCACGCATGTAATACCATGGAGTAGAAGCGCGCAGCCTGCGCCAAAGGCTTCCTTTAAATGTTTTCTTAACATAAGAATAGATGGCCATTGGCAGAAGTTATCACATTTAAAAAAAAATGAAGGCCGTAAACAAGCCAATATGACTATGGAAGATTCATAGTAAACATCTCTTTACTCAAATAAGTATATCATATAACTGTCCGGTGAATACATGACAAAAGTGATGAAACTAATAATCATTACAGTAACAATAGATTACAGTGGACGGATCCCTTTATGATACCCAAAATGGAATCCTTCCAATATTGGTTCCACAAAATAGCCTAGTACCCACAGCTAGAATAATGGTATGAACCAAGTAATAGTACATGACTCTGGCGACAAATGTTGTTTAAATATATACAAAAAGAAAATGATAAACCCTTCGCATAAACATGGAGGCCTGGCTCCCAATTTCTACAGCTCAGGACTGTCAACCCTGTCACCCTGTTTTTCAACAAGACTGTAAGGTATTGGATAACCGAGCTAGACCGCTCGATAAAATAGTCTTGCGAAGTTAAGTGAAATTACTTAAAAGGCTGGCATCTGAGAACAAAGCTCTTACCCGAGAACCATAGGTCGAGGAAATGAACAAGGAATTTCCTACAACGCCTTCACGAATAGGTTTGAACCCTGAAAGGAAATCCTGTAAACATTAAACATTGGTTGTCAGTTGCCTACAGAAAATCAGGCAAAAGTAAATAAAAGAAAAAGCAAACCATAGCAATGAAAGAACTTAAATTTCAGGGCAGGGTCTTACCCTTTTTCTTTCTCCAAGCGATAAGGGCACCATGAGTCTGAAACCATGAGCTTCTGAATCTGGAGTGACGGAGGAGTCGGTCTGCAAGAAAATTATGGAAGGGGAGTGGAACCGACGCCGAACGGGAAGTGGAAAGACAACTAAACAACTGAGAATAGGGAAAAATCAAACCCGGTAGCAAACCGCCTGTGGAAATATTACCCTGTACAACCTCCATCAATGCAGCGAAAAGCTCGAAAAGATCAACTGCGGAAGGGAGAACCTGCTCGTGCCACGTAAGGGACAAAGTAGGACAGAAATCAATCACCATACATCAAAGTACCAAGCCCAGTGTACAACGTAACCTGTAGGAATTAAATGGCCTGCCAAGTGTAACATAATCAGCAGTAGATATCCGATGCATTTGGTGCGAGGATCTCGATCTGCCAAGCGAGTTAATGCCAAGTCAACTCATGAGTACCTAGCTCTTATGGAGATCAAAGAACACTATTCCGGTTGCCTGAGAAATTCCTTTCTCGACAGATGGGTCCTTTCTCGACAGAAGGGTGAAGACCAGTGACTTGGTCGATGTGGCAGCGCCATCATAGTAAATGCCTTGTAACTAAGTAAAAAGAAAAAAACTATTTCTATTTTTACTATTAACTATAGTGAGTGATATGACAACCTATGTCTTACTATTGAAACTCTCATCCTTTGACCACTTAAAGCTATATAACAAATAAGACATGGGAAATAGAAATAGGAAACAATCACATAACATTTTGTGGATTCTCAAAGCAGTGGAAACATTTCATTGTCCAAAAGTTTTATAGTTTACTATTAAATTGATTGAATATCTCATTCCAATTTTAAATAGACATCTCATTTTTTTTTAAATAAGAACTAAATTTAAATTTTAAAAATAAAAAACTAATTTTTTTTAGACAGATTGATTTCAGGTTAGTTTCCAAAAGGTTTTATATTTCATTATTTAATTGATTGCATATCTCATTCCAATTTTAAATAGATATATCAAAATTTAAAAAATAAGTAATAAACTTTTTACATAAATTGTTTTTATCTTGGTTCATTAAGATGGATTGATGAGGAGAAATTTTTTCCATTATTTTGGGTCAGTGAACTTTCAATTTCTTACCATTAATTTGAATGAGTGGGCAATTAATTCCAAGTTCTCTGGGTGCTGGTTAGTCCTTCAGATCAATTCTGAATGAGGCAAGTGTGACACTTACTCCAACACCCCCAGTCAAACCTAAATGGGGAATTGAACCTGGGTCAAGATTTTGATACCATGTTAGAGGTTTTCCATTACATCAAAATAAGCAACACTTCGTAAACTTCCAAACCTTTACTATTATTTTAAGCAAGCAATTAATCACAAATTCCCAAAATAACATAATCAATTCCCAATAAAATAAATGTGACATTTACACTCTACTCTCTGGAAAAAATAATTTAATTGAAATTTAAAATACATACTTTACTGGGATGTTAATGAAAAGGTAAGTTTGTTCCCATCCTCAAGTAGAACAGAAGAAGATTCGCAATACCATTCAATTCTTATTGCATCCATGTAACAAGTTATTTTACTCCGGATAAGATCATTTTTCACATTAAAAGCAGTAATAATAAGGTTTATGGTTACTCTTTATAATCACCCGAGATATTTAATTAACAGGTTTACAACATACAACCTAATTATTATGCTTTTTACTTATGATCATCACCATTTGGCGAAACAACTCAAATATCAATTTTGGTTATGAGGGATGAGTGCCCTGCACTGAGCAAGCCACATTTGTGATGAGGATGAGGGTTATTGCATCTTAACTTACAGGATGAATAATTGGTTCATGTGGTCGCTGCAGTTTAATGAGACTAAAATATGCACCGCCTTCGCCTTTGCTGATCAGAGAAGAGTGATTTCCTTCTTCACCAACCTTCCCATTCTCAATCACTGCTATACAGTCAGCATTCTGAATTGTGCTCAGACAATGAGCTACAATCATGACTCCATCCAGTGCTTCTTGAACTACTTTCTCGGAATGACTATCCAAAGCACTGGTTGCCTCGTCCAACAACAAGATGCTTGGATTCTTTATAATTGCCCTTGTTATTGCTATTCTTTGTTTCTGACCTCCAGACAACTGAGTTCCCCTGTTCCCAGTGTAGGTCTCATATCCATCCCTCATGCCCCTGAAACATTAACAACCCATGGAATTTAACCAGAAGTCTGACAAGTTGTTGATGCAGGGCTTAGTTATTTATAAGTTAAAAGAAAAAGATAACTTGCATTGAATTTAGTAAGAGGATTTATAATAAACACTGTCCCTTTAGGTTTAAGAAAAGTTAATAAAACATGGAGTTTAAAAATAAGGTTCATAAGGTGTCACATAGAAACTATGTTTTGTAAATTCGGAGAAGTTTGTGAAGCAACTCATACATTATGAAGGAAAGAAAAAAAAAAAGTCCTGGTTGGAATACAAATTTATCACCAAATTTTTCAATGTTTGAAAAACAAATTGTACAAGGTCAGGGGATTTATTTGAGTCTACTTACGAAATAAATTCGTGGGCATTGGCAGCCTTTGCAGCCTCTACTATCTCAGTTTCTGTTGCGTTCTCTTTACCATAAGCAATGTTCTCTCTGATGGTGCTTGCAAATAGAGTTGGCTCCTGACCTACGAGGGCTATGTGCTGTCTCAGAGACCTCAAATTAAAGCTTCTGATATCTTGCCCATCAATTAGTAAAACCCCTTTCAGGGGATCCTAGAATCTCTCTATCAGTCCAATGATGGTGGACTTACCAGACCCGCTCCTTCCAACTAATGCTAAGCTGCTCTCTGCATCGATTCTGAGACAGAAATCTCTCAAGATCATGGCGTTTGGGCGACCTAGATAAACAAAATCTACATTCCTCGCCTCTACAGTGCCTTGGATTTTATAAGGCTTAGTTTCTTTATGGTCATCTGGGTTTATATAACTATTTCTGTCCAAAATTTCAAACACAGATGTAACGGCATCAGATCCTTTGGCCAGGTCAGAAGTCATACTTCCTGCATCCGCTATCATTCCACCCATTCTTGTGAAAACAAAGTGGTTTAATAAAAAGTCATGGAAACTGATACATCCGTGACTAATAAACTTCCCTCCATACCAAAACTCTAGTGGCCAATAGCATATTTCGAAAAACCTAGAAGCTCTTAGGGCCAATCCTGCGTACCATGACTGTTTATTGATCTCTGTGCGTGGGCCTTCCTGTGTGGAGTCAAATAATTGAATAGTTCTCCCCTGAGAGCAAAATGCTGCTATGGTTCTGTGATGGGTAACACATTCTAAAGCTATTTGGTTGCCTTCATCCTCCGCTTTAATTGACTTACGCGAAACCCCTTGGAGCAAAACTCTTCGAATGTAGAAACAAACCACCATGAGAGGTTGCACAGCGATCAACACAACAGCAAATTGCCACGCTACGACTAATCCCAGAGACGCAGCTATAATTACTCCGGAGAGACACTCCACCAGAAGGGAAACGCGATCCCCAACCAATGATCTTACCTGCCATGAACAGTAATAATGTTGAACCATAGATAACATCCAATACTCAATTAAGTATATATTAAATTAGTATATATCTATTTTAAATACTAATTTAATATTAACTTACTGGAATATAATTTTTTTATTCCAAAAAAAATTATGAATTTATATTATTTAAATGTTTTGTATAATTATTGAATTTATTTAATTTTAGATTTTTTTATTAACATGAAAAAAAATCAATTTTGATAAGTGATGGATATTCTTATATATTATAATGGGCTTTACAATGAGCCTCTCCGTTCAATAATTAAAGAAATCTGGTGATTTTGATGAGAAATTAGTCATCAGATAAAAATCATAGTCTGGAGGATGCTTAAACCATTTGTAAATGAAGCTAATATATTGTTTTTCCAAATTAAAAGAAATAATAAATTTTAGCTATTAAATTTATAATTAAATTTAGCTATTAAATTATATATATTTTTTTTATATGTGAATTTTATTTAATATTAAAAATACAATTAAAAATTTTCATAATCATATTGGAATTTTAAAGTAATATTTAATAATTTAATTTAAATAAATAGTGATTGATTAAAAGATATAAAAAAACAATTTAAAAAAAAAATGTAATTTTAATAATAGTATAATTAATTAAATAGATAGATGAAAATTTTAATAATTTTAAATTAATTATCAATAGTAGTCCAAGGGTTAGGCTAGTTGGTCAAAGCCTTGCCCCTCCATAAGAGGGTCCAGCGTCAATCCACCTGAAAGCCCAAGATCCTAACCCCCCTAGAATCAAATCACCTAAAACCCAAGCCTTTGGACGACGCTTTGTTTTTTAAAGCTATATTATTTTGTTGATTGCTTTTGTTTTGTACATTAATTGTGATTTAAAAAATAATAAATTATAAATATAATAAATTAATTATATGAAACACTTTTTTAAGTTTATATTTTAATACGATTGCATAATACATTTAAAAAAAAAAACAAAAATTACCAAGATTGTTTTTTTGTTTTTTTAAGTTAATATTTATTTGATGTTTAGTTTTTAGTTTTTGACATTAATTGTGATTAAAAAAAATTACAAATTATAAATATAATAAAATGAATTTATTAATTGATTTAAAAAAAATAATTATTAAATTTTAATTAAAAAAAACACAACATATATCTAAATTCTAATAACAACTCACCAAAACATTAACCATTATCCTTCTCCATAAATTTATGTAGAACAGGCATGTTTCAATCTATGGAATAGTATAGTTACCACATTAGCTTCCTTAGCCAGCCTAGAGCAAACAGCTGCTGTGGAATTTTGGCCTTGATCGAACCAGCCTACTTCGAACGTAAGAATTTTTGAAAACATTCTTTGAGGAACCCTACTGGTTAGAAACTCTCCCACTACAGACAAATTATAATGTTGAACCAAATTCCGCAAGAAAGCCAGCAGTGCCAAGGTTGTAAAAACAATGCAAGAGATCCTGACACTAGATCTAATCTCCTCCGGGTTTTTGAGGAACAGCGCTGAAGTCATGCGTGCCATAGTGAAAGAAAACGCTATCTGAATTGCTGCATATCCAAAGGCGCCTCCACAGCCC
This sequence comes from Pinus taeda, assembly GCA_000404065.3. Lineage (NCBI taxonomy): Eukaryota > Viridiplantae > Streptophyta > Pinopsida > Pinales > Pinaceae > Pinus > Pinus taeda. The sequence goes on along the minus strand of APFE030908251.1, from coordinate 12,782 downwards.
AAGAATGCATTCTTCCATTCTGGAGCATTCAATGCAAGCAACCTGCGGAAGGAAGGAGATCTCCCTGATTTCGTCTCTGCATTAACTTTTTGTTCTTCTCGTTCCAAGCCAGATATGCAACCCTCAAAGCGATTTGAAGCACAGAGTTTCCCATCTGAGCTTTGCCTCTGGCTAGATATTCCAGATAATGTGTTAAGATCAATGGTTTCCTCTGCTGGGGTTTTATCCTGTATTTGCACCAAAGCTGCATATGTTCCATTTGGTTTCAGAATCAGTTCTTGATGTCCGCCGAATTCAATGACTTCACCATCTTTCATCACTGCAATTTTATCAGCGCCTTGAATTGTGGAGAGACGATGGGCCACAATCAGCGTTGTGCGTCCTATAGAAGCTATACCAAGGGCATCTTGAACACTTTTCTCTGATTCTGCATCTAGAGCACTTGTGGCCTCGTCTAAAAGCAGGATGGAAGGGTTTTTCAGCAACGCCCTAGCTATGGCTATTCTCTGCTTTTGGCCTCCTCACATCTGAATCCCACCTTCTCCTACCTGTATTTTGGTTGTGCCATTGTTAGAGTGGGGTTCCATTAAAAACAGAATGATTAATTAGAAATTAAGAAATCTTTGAATAAAATGATATCATGATTATAAATACACAATTTATTTATTTATTTTTTCTCTTTATCCAATATTTGAGGAAGAGGTTCACCATCATCACCATAACCACCGTTAATATATTTAGTACATATTGATCACTTTCTTGGGCAAATATGATCAATCCTCTTACTTTAAGATTGAATTTTGTAGTTTTGATGAATATTACTTAATATTTTAATTATATAGAATTGAGTGATGTATAGATAATTAAATTTGTTATAAGTGATTGGAGATTTCTACCATTATTCATATTGCTGAAAATTTTTAGATAAAATTGTGTAGTTTTTGTGTTTTTTGATTGGTCTAATATTTAGCGATGGTAACTCCATCTATCATCAACCACCACATAACTTAGTGACCAGATAGGTGATGATAGAGAGAGTTACCATCTGAAACATTGAATGAATCACAAAAACTACATAATTCTATTCCAGAAATCTTCAACAACAATTAGATTTGTTATTTAATTTAAATTTTCAATTAAATAAAGTTTGATAGGTGATGATAGAGAGAATTACCATTTGAAACGTTGAATGAATCACAAAAACTACATAATTCTATTCCAGAAATCTTCAACAACAATTAGATTTGTTATTTAATTTAAATCTTCAATTAAATGAAGTTTGATAGGTAATGATAGAGAGAGTTACCATCTGAAACGTTAAATGAATCACAAAAACTACATAATTCTATTCCAGAAATCTTCAACAACAATTAGATTTGTTATTTAATTTAAATCTTCAATTAAATAAAGTTTGATAGGTGATGATAGAGAGATTTACCATCTAAATTGTTAAATGAATCACAAAAACTACATATTTTTATTCCAGAAATCTTCAACAACAATTAGATTTGTTATTTAATTTAAATATTCAATTAAATAGCGTTTAAATGTTACATTGAATAATGTATAGAATATTAAATATATTGTTTGTGTAAATTTTATAATTTATAAATTATTTATTAGAGTATTCAATATTATATGGTTATAGGTAGTATAAGAACATTTTTTACATAAATTTGTTTATTTGGTTCTTTGTAGGTAGTAAGTTCAAATTCAAAGGAGAAAGGGGATAGGATAAGGTATCTACAATTTATAAAAACAAAATAAATTAATCATGGTGAATGTATGATTTATTGGATAGTCATTGTCATTATAATATCTGACTACCAAAAGTATGTCTAAAACCTCACAATCTTTATATAGCAATAACTTATGACTTAGTAAGAGTGAAAACCTTCCAAAATTTACAAGGGAGCTCTATCTTAGAGTTGCTTATTCTTAGGGTTTTTGATTCTCATTGCTTAAAACCTCACAATCTTTATATAGCAATAACTTGTGACTTAGTAAGAGTGAAGACCTCGCAAAATTTACAAGGGAGCTCTATCTTAGGGTTGCTTATTCTTCTTGCTTTATATAAAAGGCCAACATGTCCCTCATAAATTTTAGAGGTCAATCTCATAGATTTTGAAGCTGAAATAATTATGTGGAAATGGGGCCCTTATCTCATATAAAGTAAAAAATGTCATATACCAATTTTATTTGGAAAATAACCTTATCACAATGAATCAGGATGCCGCTCATATTTTAAAAATCAACCTTGTCCAAAACGATCCGGAAAATAGAGATAGATAGATTGGTAGGAGGAGAGATGAGGAGAATAACTAAGCAATCTTGGAGAAGATTCCTATTTTTCTCTGATCCCATTCTCCTATTTCATTATTTAGAAGAACTAATTGGGTTTCCGATCTTGTCCTATTTCGTCAATTCGTAATTTGAAGATTATTTTTGTACATTATACTGAAAATTCCTAAAAAAGGAAGAGGAGACAAGTAAGGGGCAATATCACTCATAAAAAAAACCTATAAAACTTTTGATAAGGTTTGTTCTTAATGAGAGAAAATGAATAAAAGGTGTTTTTTCCTCCTCTTTTATTTTGTAACCCAAAAAAATAGAAAAAAAGATTCTATATGCTCAACATATCAATAATACCCTCCATAGGCACTATAATATAATATTGTAAAGTGAAGAGATAGATCCCTTATTCCACAAACAAAAAATATCATATATTAATTGGAGGTGGATATAAATCTTCCCCTACACCAATTAATGTATCATTGAATAATGACCTTACAAATAAATTATTATTTTAATTAAAAAACAAAAAAAACAAAACGTTGAATAATTATAATATAAAGAATTTTGTTCTCCCACTGAGTTTAAAAAAAAAAAAACTATCGTTTGATATAAAGAAAGAACCTGTCTGTCATAGCCTTTTGGCAGTTGGGTGATGAAGGTGTGGGCATTGGCGTCCTTTACAACACTGATAATTTCATCCAGTCTCGCATCCCCCTTTCCAAATATCATATTCTCGCGAATGGAAGCAGCGAACAGGGCGGGCTCTTGATTAACTAACCCCAATTGGCTACGGAGCCATTTCAGTTGCAGGCTCTTAATATTCTCTCCGTCCAGCAGAATCTCTCCTCCAATTGGATCGTAGAACCGTTCTAATAATGCAATGGCGGTTGATTTTCCAGATCCACTGGCGCCTACTAGAGCCACTGTTTGGCGTGCCGGAATAGTGAGGCAAAATTTGTTAAATATAATGCTTTCTGGTCTGGATGGATAAGCAAATTCAACGTTCCGAAACTGAACCTCCCCTGAGACCATTTCCAATACCTTCCCTCTCACATCCTCTGAATCGATCTCTGGTACTTTCTCAATCATCTCAAATATGCGAAAGGCGGCGACCCCTGCCTCAGATAAGTACTTTACATTTGAAAGTGCGCTAGCCAGAGACCTGATAGCAACAGGATATAAATTAGTTAAATAATTGGGGTAGAGTAGATAATGATAGGGCGTTTTAATCATAAATAATCAGAGTAGAATAGATACTGAAAGGGGTGTTCTCTTAATGTAAGAAATTTTGTGGTCTAGCCATGCTAAAAACAGATATGACGAATTAGATACCTATAAATTTCAGATACTCAAAACGCGAGTTAATTAAACACAGATTTAAGATACCAGTCATAATAATAAAACATAGAAGAATAAACCTAATATGCCTTACAGTCCACCGAGAATAATGCAGTATCCTGCACTGACGATTCTTCCTCCGCTTGCTGCATGATTTATTACCAATCGGCTTCCATACCAGGACACGAATGCCCACAACACAAAAAACTACTGATCTGTTGCCACCGATGGAAAGTCCCTTTGCCAGACCTTGTTTAAGTCCAAGCTTTACTGTTCCAACAAGTGATGATGAAAATTTGGTTATGGCCTTTTCTTCTCCAACGAAAGAATAAACAGTTATAATAGCAGAAATTGTTTGTTCTGCAATTATATTGGACTCGTTATATTCTGAGTGCATCTTTCTTGCTATCCTTATCAGCGTTCTACCGTATAGCATTCCTGCTGCAATCAGTACACTGGCTAGTGGCATTGTCACCGACGCCATCCTCCATGACAAATAGAAACTGACCGCATAGGTAGCAATGAAAGTTGACAAATTTATAATGAAATTGGGAACCTGAAAGACTCACGATAGTTGAATCCCGTCAATATCAGTAAATTGTTGATAGTATTATCATTAAACCTGCAATTTTGTAACAAACCTTTTCACCCAAGGCGTCCTGGATGACGAGGGTATCGTTGTAAACAGTGTTAAACACCTCGGCAATATGTGTGCCTCTGGTATCGAAAAACTGGTCGTCCTGCCGGAGAACAGCTCTCAAATACTTTCTGAGCGCAGTGCAGATGCCTGTCTTTCTCCGGTCCTTGTCCAGCAGAAACCCTCTGAAAAACACGCCGAGTGTTCAATTAATGACTTTAAATTCTATCTTACCTAGTAACATTAAGATAATTTTAGAAACAGTACCTAAAAACGCTGCAATGCATGCTCCGGCTGCCAGATACAGATAAGGTACTAGTTGCTGCATATTGACCACACTTTCATATTAAAAATTAACCAGTAACAAATTAAGGCTAAAAAAACCATGGAATATAATTTCACCTTGTTCATTCTATGCATGAAATCGTCATACTTCACAGTTGGAGGGTGAGATCCAAGAGTATTTATTAATCCACTCATGATAACAAAAACACCAGCGACTGCTAATCCATCAACAATTGAACCCAAGGTGCCCAACACCATCATAGAGACATCGATGAAATCTACATGATCGAAATCATCCAAATCGATATGCTCCTGCCTTCTGGGTTCTTTGAGTTTCGATTCTGGCGTGTATTACGACTCTCAGCCATCTGCAGCCCAACTATAGCCAGGATATTAAGTTCTTTTACAGAGTGCAATGTTAATGGAACACAAAAACCTCTGTGGCATCGTTTATGTCTTTTTAAACTCTTGGCACAGCAATGTCGCTATAGCCTATCTGCTTCTGCTGTAATTTATATTATTATCGTAATATAATAATTATACTTAAAAAGATACTACCATTTAAAAAATGAGATATAACCTTCTTTATTTTCTATTTTGAAAAATGTTATTTATTTAAATATAAATGAAATACATAAATATTTACCATTATTTATATATAACATTACAATATATATAAAAGATATATATTAAGTTAAAATTTTCTCTAAAATAAGAAAGTTACATATTTTCTATTTATTTGTTTGTTTATTTGCCTTTAGTCTACCATTCAACAAACTAGCCAATGGAAAAGTTTTGACCAAAATTCTAAAAACAACCAATATGTTAGGGTGCATGCATATTATAATTTAATAGGAATAAGAAATAACCATATTTAAGCATCTATTTCTATATATTGTTTTACATATTAGAAAATCGAAAGTAAAAGCTATAATCAAATATTTAGAAAATAAAAAAGAGGTTAAGATTTCAACGGGAATAGGATCAATAATGTTGTCAAGTGGTCTAGCGAATAGAAGAGCTTTGACCAAAATTCTAAAAACAACTAATATGGTTATGGTGCATGCATATTATAATTTAATAGGAATAAGAAATAACCATATTTAAGGCATCTATTTCTATATATTGTTTTACATACTAGATAACCGAAAGTAAAAGTTATAATCAAATATTTAGAAAATCAAGAAGAGGTTGAGACCTCAATGGGAAGGATCAATAATGTTGTCAAGTGGTGTAGGTCCTTTCCCATGGAAATTAGAAATTTCTATTTGAGCCAAGCACTACTCCATCTCCTTGTGCTCAAGTTGTATTTCATATATATATGCAACAAAATTTCATCTTTGGTGCCATTCTTTTCAACGAGGACCTTTCCTAGAAGGTCCTAGAAGAAACTTTTTCTGCCATAGAGATCAATAGTATGTAAATAGTGGTTTTGTCTATTGAGTGCATCCATTCAGCATGGCAATTTTTCTAAGTCTAATTGATATTCTCTATCATTAACAATTTCCTCCTCTTCCTCTCTGATTTCCTTCTTATTCTTAACCAATAGCATCTAAATAATGTTTTGTCTATTGAGTGCACCCAATAAACTACCATGGAAAATATGTCTAAGTCTAAGTGACATTCTCTATCATTAACAATTTTGTCCTCTTCATCTCTGATTTCCTTCTTAATATGAAGAAGAGTCTTCATGCCATTTTGAGGATTTTTGAGGATTGAGCTTTGGTTTTGACGCTAGAGCCAGCCTATGAGCCTCTACTTCTAACACTTACCTGTTAGCATTGGAATAAAAAAAAAGAACACCAAAAACCAAGACCACACTCCTTTTCTAATGAGAACACCAAAAATTCAATAATGATAATAGGGTTACCTTGAATCTTCCCATTTATTGATAGAAAAAAAGCAACTTAGTTTTATTCTATCTTCCACTAAGCACAATATTAAATTAATATTTTATTTAGTCTTCCACTTCAGAATTATGTAGATAAAATTATTAAATTAATGATATTATATATATAAATATAAAAGAGATCGTGGTGGTTGGTATTTTCGAATATATGAGGAAGAGTTTTTTAAAAGCCGCCGAATAATTACCAAATTTTTGCGACGGATGCATCACGCGCTCACGGTATTGTGTTTATATCAAAAGGAGTTGTCTATAATGCGACTTTTTGGAGATTCCGGTGACGGAATCCCGCGGAAAAAATGAGGTTAAATCTTGATTTTTAGCAGTTAAAATGGTTTTTTAACTGCATATTTGGATTCAGCGCCCTGAAAAACCCCTGGGAGCCATTGATTGTGCAGAAACTAGCTATCAAACTTGGGATTCCAATGAATTGCTGCCGGATTCTCACCGAAAAAATCCGTCGGAAAGACTTTCAAAAAGTCGCGTTATAGACTACTGCATATCAAAACAAATCAAAATTTAACCTGAACCCTGCGATTGTTCGCATCAACTCCAGCAACGCACATGCACTAGAGTTAGTGGCAAAGTGGCCCCCGACATTGAAAGGTCAACGCCCATCCAACGACCCTAATCCATTCCGGCGGCTGACATAGGGTGCATACTATCCATGGCGTAGCCCGTCATAACAGGGTAGGTACCATCTGCTAGGCGGGCCTCACCCATTGGCTCGATGATACTGAAGGAAACAGGTAAAAGGTAAATGGTATAGGTAAATTGATGGCCCGTTCGCTCCCCTGGAGCCTGTCCTCTATCATCTCAAACCAATCCTTGAATGCCACGTGCCCTCCTACGCCCACTCCTAACTTCGCCACCTCGGAATTGTCTCTTTCCTTCACATAAATCCGGGAAGCCCTAGAATTACTGCCTGACAACGATTATTCAGTCTCAGTCAAAGAACATTCTGCTTGGACCATTGTGCAAGATTCACCTCTCTGCACACTCCCAAAGGTCAAGGACACCCTCCGAAAGTCATTTCCAGTCTTCCCTACGAGCTCCAGGTAACCTGACACCTTGACATCCTTGTTTTTCACTTTTGTTTTACTCAGAGAAATGAAGCACGTGACATATGCAACTCCCAACACCCATGAGGTTAAAATCATTGGTGTTGGACCTTTAACTAACATTGAGATCCAAATAGCCGACCTTACCTGTCCCTTCCCACTGGCGGACCTCCACTATGAGATGTTTACCGACCATGTAAGAAATTAGGATCCTTTTAGGGTTGTTAACTCGAGACTATATTACCAAATTTCTCCTCCAGTTCACCTCTTCTTCGAGTTTATATCTTGGTTGGCTGAATCCTATCAAAAGGATAAGAATTGCTTCGTTTTTGTCTCAGCAGTTATAATCCTCGAGGTAACACCCCTCTTAATCCAAAGAGCTTTGACTTTCCTGGAGTCCTCCACTATGCATACATTCACCGATGCTACCCTAGCAGGTTATTTCGCAACACTCTCAGCTGAGAAACAAAATTCATTCATGGGACAAATCCTCACTCTTAATGTCAAAACCTTACCGACAAAAAATCAATTTCCATTGATTCTCTTTTAAGCATTAGTCCAACCTATTTTAGTCGCAATTGCTTGTCTGATGGGTGAAGATACCTCCCTGAAAATAAACAGGGCTGCTTTGGGATGTTTGCATAAAATGAAACAACCTGGGTGCTTACTCAATATTCCGGGATATCTTTAAGCTACCATTTGCTTCCAACTCAGTTATTTCTAGGTCTCCTCTTATTTCCTCTACTACTCCTTGTTGTTCTACTTATTCCTATATCCTCACATCGAAGAGTTTCAATGCCTTAACCTTGATGTGTTTGCCCCTAACAAAGAGAAAAATTCAGTCTTCCACTGGAATATCTTTGTAGTGGCCAATCTAGGGTGCTAGATTAGGCTAGATTTATTATCGACCTGGGTAAGTAAACTTCGAGGAGTGTGCCTAAAATCTATAGGCATAAAGGATTCCTAACTAAGTGTCTGTGGTGATAGGAGACAGTACTTCTTTACAGAAGGTTTGAGGTATGTTTCCTCTCACTTTAACACTCAGATTACCTAGATTATCTAACCTCAGAGATACAAAGTATAGCTAGACTGAGATTTGGATCCCCTTACAAGGATGCTGTGCACAAAACTTTGTCTAGTTAATACTGAAGCACTCATAAAGAAATCAAAAACACACTGAACTTTAAATACATAAGCAAACAGAGTTCATGGAAATGCCTTAAGGCATAACACTGGATCAAATCCCTTGCAAGACCTGATTCAATGATCTAACGATGATATCTTAAGCAAGCAACATGGATTCCATTTGTGAGAAATCGTAATCAAATTGAAAAAATCATTAGCATGGAAATAACATTAACAATATGTGTTCTATGTAAATTCAAGAGCTGTGAAAATGGCATTAAACGAAATGCATTCAAAAGCAATGGAAATGCGTTCTATGTAAATTCAAAAGTAATGAAAATGAAAGGCACAATATACCAATCCACGAAGGGCCCGTCCACGTTTCAATGGTACACTGGAATGAGTTCAATCAATCGACAAGATTAACGCATAGACGATGCTGGAGTGAAATCGTAATTGTAAACACTAAGAGTTGCAATCACATATATGAATTTGGTTCTTCAAAACAATACACAAAGGTAATCATAACATGTCCGAAAACAAAACGATACAGAGTTTTTATCTGCCTTCCTATCTTGAGTCGAATGCACATTCATTGAAGCATTTGTTCCTGCTTTTACAGTGGAATGATTTGCGGTCATTCTAAGATGAACCGGTTTCCAAAAAAAAAACAAAACCATTTCCAAAAAGACAAAACGAAGCTAGTTTAGAAACCATGGCTTTTACTGCCTTTGTAACCAAAAGGCTGGGGTTTGACCCAGCGTTGACCACATAAGTAGGAGCTTTTGATCTGCTGTAAAATCAATTTTTCTTCATGCTTGTACATTCAGGAGCTCATCCTTATCCACTGCTTTGGCTTGCCTGTCATGCCATGTGTCAGATGATAAACCATTTACAGGATGTGATATCTTCCTGAGACCTTTTTGTTAAAAATTCCTAATTTCTAACATAAAAACTCATAAAT
>APFE030908250.1:4560-26812 GCA_000404065.3 Pinus taeda | reverse complement strand
GTTCGCCCAACCTAACATAGGGTCCAAAACCAAAATTTTCCGGGGCGCTGCCCCGGACCCCATAAAGTGGGGTTATGGTGCCCTTCAAACCCCCTATTAACTACATGGAAAGAATATAACACAACATAACACTCGACAGAAAGGCACTTGGAACAATATGGTTGTGCCTAGCGGCGTCGGTAGCATTTAATATTTCAAAGGAAATGACAACAGAGGGTTTAATGTTGACATTGGCCAAACTATATGAAAAACCCTTAGCCTCAAATAAGGTATTTCTTTGAAGTGTTTATTTAATATGAATTAATAGAAGGTGGATCTATTGTAAATCATTTAAATGATTTTAATACAATTACAAGTCAGTTAAGTTTTGTAGGGGTAAAATTTGATGATGAAGTTACGACTCTGTTATTTCTATGCTCATTGCCAGAAATTGGAATGGTTTAGTTATGGCCATTGGTAACTTTGTTTCTAGATCTAGTACTTTAAAGTTTAATGATGTTGTCGATGCAATCCTTAGCGAGGAAATGTGATGGAAAAGCTCTGGTGAGACATCAAGTAATGCTTTGACTATAGAGACTAGGGGAAGAAAAATGGAAAGATCAAAGAGCCGAGGATATCATAGTAAGTCAAGAAAAGGAAGATCCAAGTCCATATTGGGGATAGTGTGCCAGAAATGCGAGAAGAAAGGACACTTGAATAAATATTGCAAGTCTCGAAAGGGAAAAGAATGTAATAGGTGATGTGTTGCAAGATGCTTTGATTATTTCATTAGAAAATATTATTGATGTCTGGGTGGTAGATTCAGGGGCTTCATTCCATGCCACACTTGATAAGAAACATTTTCATGATTATGTTCAAGGAAATTTTGGACAGGTTCGATTGGGTGATGATAAACTGTGTAAAATTGTTGGAATGGGTATAGTTTTTATAAAACAATAGAATGGAAATCAATGGCTATTGAATGAGGTAAGGCATGTTCTAGATCTAAATAAAAATATGATTTCAACAAGGCAGTTGGGAGGTGAAGGTTGTGTAACTACTTTCACAAACAAAACTTGGAAGGTCACTAAAGGATCCCTGGTAATAGCGAAAGGAGGAAAGGTTGGTACATGGTATTTATGCAATGGTATTTATAATTATGTTAATGCTTTAACCTCTACAAGAGAAGATTCAACATTATGGTATCATAGGCTTAGGCACATGAGTGAGAAGGGGATGTAGATTCTTCACTCAAGAAATTTATTGTCGAGTTTGAAGCATGTTGATATAAAATTCTGTGAGAATTGTGTTTATGGAAAATGGAAGAGAGTCAGATTCCTTAGAGTTGGGAAAGAAAGAAAAGCGAAAAATTAGAGCTTGTGCATACAAATGTATGGGGACCTGCTCAGGTATCATCTCTTGGTGGCTCTCGTTATTGTGTTACTTTTATTGATGATGTAACAAGAAAAACCTGGATTTATTGTATTCGAAATAAATCTGATGTATTTGACACTTTCAAGAAATGGAAAGCTTTGGTTGAAAATGAGACAGGGAAAAGGTTGAAGTGTCTTAGATCAAATAATGGAGGTGAATATTGCAGCAAATACTTTGATAGGTATTGTTCATAGAATGGAATTGGAAGAGAGAATATAGTTACAAGAACACCACAAGAAAATGGTGTGTTAGAAAGGATGAACAGGACAATCGTGGAGCATGCAAGGTGCATGAGATTGCATGCAGGATTGCCTTTACAGTTTTGGGAAGGTGTTGTAGATACTTTTGTTTATATAATAAATAGAGGGCCTTCAAGTTCCTTGGAAGGTGGTATTCTAGAGGAGGCATGGATAGGTAAAAAGGTAAACTACTCTTTTTTAAAGACCTTTGGATGTGAAGCCATTGTCCACATTAACAAAGAAAATAGAACAAAGCTTGAGGCAAAATCAAAGAAAGATACCTTTATTGGATATGGTGTTAATGATTTTGGTTATCACTTTTATGATTATGAAAAACATGAAATCATTAGGAGAAGATATGTCATATTAAATGAAAAGGTTTTGTATAAGGATCAGCCGCAGGAAAAGAAAAAGAAAAAAGAAAACAGAGAATACACAGTGCTTGACGAGATCACAAAAGAAGTGATGGTGCCTGAAAATCATAATGATCAATAGCCAAAACAACAACCACAACAAGAACAAGAACTTCAAACACCTAAAAGTGGTGTTAGAAGATCTACCAATATGAGTAGACCCCCTAAACAATACTCTCCTTCATTATATTATGTATTGTTGACCGATTATGGTGAACCAGAATGTTATGAAGGAGCAGTGCAGGTAGAAACTAGGAAGAAGTGGGAGCAAGCCATGAAAGAAGAGATGGACTCCTTAGCACATAACCAAACTTGGGACTTAGTCAGGTTGCCTACAGGTAAAACAACATTGCAGAATAAATGGGTTTACAAGTTGAATGAAGAAGATGGAGGTAGAAAAAGGTATAAAGCTAGACTTGTGGTAAAAGGGTTTGCACAGAAAAAGGGTATAGACTTTGATGAGATATTTTCTCCTATTGTGAAAATGACTTCAACTAGAACTATTCTAAGTCTAGTAGCAGCTGAAGATTTGCATCTTGAGAAGTTAGATGTAAATATAGCCTTTCTCCATGGTAATTTGGAGGAAGAGATATATATACAGCAGCCACAAGATATGACGTAAAAGGGAAGGATAAACTAGTGTGCAGGTTGAAGAAGAGCTTGTATGGCTTAAAACAGGCTCGAAGGCAGTGGTATCTAAAATTTGACAGGTTTATGTCTGAACAAGGTTATACTAGATGTCACTGTGATCATTGTGTTTATCTCAAAAGGAGAAATGATGGTAGGTATATTATATTGTTATTGTATGTAGATGACATGCTTGTTGTAGATTCTAACATGTAGGGGATAAATGTGCTCAAAATAAAATTGGCAAACTCATTTGCAATGAAGGATTTGGGTGCTGGCATACAAATACTTGGTATGAGAATAACTAGAGACAGGAAGAATCGCAAATTAACATTGTCTCAAAGTGAGTACATAGAAAAGGTATTGAAAGGCTTAATATGCAGAATGCAAAAACCAGTTAGTATACCTTTGGCTATCCATTTCAAATTAAGTAAGGAGGTGTGTCCAAAGACTCAGGAAGAAATGGCTCATATGTCTAAATTTCCATATGCATCAGCAATTGGAAGCTTAATGTATGCAATGATCTACAAAAGGCCTGATATTGCACATGTAGTGGGAGTTGTAAGCAGGTACATGAACAATCCAGGAAAAGAACATTGGATGGCGGTGAAGTGGATTCTCGGGTATTTGAGAGGTACCACAAATCAATCATTATGCTTTAGTGGTTCAAACATTGCTCTACAGGGATATGTTGATGCAGATATGGTAGGTGATAGAGATAACATGAGGAGCACTATAGGATATGTATTTATTGTAGGTGGAACAGCTGTCAGTTGGGTTTCAAAAATCCAAAGTGTTGTTGCACTTTCAACAACAGAAGCAGAGTATGTTGCTGCTACAAAGGCTAGTAAAGAAATGATTTGGTTACAAAGGTTTCCAGATGAATTGGGTAAGAAGCAAGAGTTTGGTAGGTTATGCAGTGATAGCTAGAGTGCCATACATATTCCAAAGAACTCTGCATTTCATTCCAAGACTAATCATATATAGCTCAAGTACCATTTCATACGGTCAGCATTGCAAGATGGAGAGTTGAAGCTAGAAAAGATACACACTAGTTAGAATCCTGCAAATATGTTAACAAAAGTTGTAACCAGGGAGAAACTGAGAATCTGCTCAGTTTCAATTGGTCTTCAAGTATGATGAAGAAGATGAGAAACAACTAGGTCCAAAGTGGAGTCATTGTCTAGTAAATGAAGCAGCAGTGGAGTTGCTATAATCAGTCTCCAAGTGGGAGATTATTAGGTGTGGAGCTTGATTATCTTTTGTATTCAAATGTCTCGGCCAGATGTATACCCCAAGAAGATTGTATGCCCCTCCACATGGGGGGGTGCGAGGGGGACTTGTCCCCCCCGTGGGGATTCGGGGGGGCCAATCCCCCCTAGCTGGGGGGTCTAGGGGCCAGTGGTCCCTTGGCGGGGGTTCAGAGGCAACACCCCCGAAGCTAAAAATGGATGTAAAATTTCCTTGTAAATGTCCAGTAATTTTCTAGTCAATCTGGGTCGTTCATTAGGTGGATGATCTGATAGTAGAAGTTATGTTTAGTTTAGGGTTTTTTCCCTAGAAGGCAATCGCTCACTATATATGAGGGAATTGTATTGCATCTATGCATATCTGTATTCTGAGTGAGGAAGAGAGAGGAGATTGAAAGTGAAGAGGGAGTTACAACAGATCTATTGTTGGTTGTATCTCTTCAGTTTGCTGGATAATATATAAAAAAAGAAGGACTGGTTATTTCTCCATGGATGTATCCCAAACTGGGTGAATCATGTATATCTATGTCTCTCTTGTTTTATGCATTTTTTGTGTTTATATTTCTACAATATTTTATGTGTTCCATTGCTCTGTAATATATAATTTTCTGACAAGGAGTTCTTAGCAAACTGCCACAAACCACAGGAGGAAAGCAAGACATTTCACTATGCCTAGCTCCTACTACTGATTGTACTAGTTGCATGGAGACTACTGAAGGATATTTAGTTCCCTCCACAGGAATAATGTTTACTGGAGGTAGCGAAGTTTGCTTCGTTATGGGCGATGAAGGATCCAAAGAGGATCATGGAGTCCAAAGTTTTCTGGATATTGGTTGAGATGGACATCTTCACAGTGATACGTAAGAGGCCAAGGTTGTCTCCAACCTTGTTTGAGTAGTTGCCGGCCTTCATAGAATTCAAGGTTCACTTTCACAATGTATCCATCAGCGCAAGATGAGACCCTAAGAAGATCTTGCATAAGCTGCCATACCTAGTTTCAGAGACAGATGTATAGGATATTGTGGGGAGTTAGCGAGTGGAGTGGTGACAACCCACAGATGTTGGCATAGGTACCAGTAGAGGAAGAGAAATCTCTTTCACACAGAAAACAACTGCGTAGAAACATAAAGAAGCAGCATAGGCAGTGGAGTAGGAATTGGCTGAGTAGAAGAAGAAAGAAGTTGTTGCTAAAGTAGTTGCTACTAAGGTAGCTTCCAATAAAGAGTGTGCTGCAAAATAAACCACAATTGAAGTTTAAGCATCATCTTCCCAGCATATTGAAGACCAGCAACAGTGTGAGTAGGAAGGAGGCGGGGGCGACGCTCTGGGAACTCCTTTCAGGTTGTTAAAGCACCAAAAGGAGACAACTTCTGGACCAAGGAAGAAGCAAAAATTAGACAAATAGGCATACGTAGATCTAATGGTCCTCACTGAAGGGGACTTGGATGAGATTAGGGACAAGGTTCAAGATACAACAATGGAATTCTGGCAACAGTTTGAGCAACAGTACATGCAAACATTGGGGACAATCCAGAAGGATCTGCGCAAGTTTCAAATTTAGATAGGCAGAATTCAGGCAAGTGTTGGACAAGTGAGTGGGGTTCAAGTGAGCTTGCAGCAAGCAAGCGTGAGCTTCATGGAACCAGAATAGACTCTATGCCTCAGAGTCATTTCCTTGCCAGAAGGAACATTGTGCATAGAGTCAAAGGAAGATAGCTGGGCAAAAGCAAAGGAGTAGGTATGAATTTAGACGCACTGCCACTTCAGGCCCTCCATGCACTTCAGCAGGGGGTCTTAGATGAGCTTCGTATCAGAGAATAGCACAATATTGGTGATAATAGAAGTTAGAAAGAACAATGAATAGATCTTCTCCGAGAATATTTAGGCTCTTAAGGAAAAAGAAGAGCTCGCAGAGCAAAGCCAGAGCCTAGAAGCAGCAATTACATAAGTGTGTAACTCAATACCAGAGCTACACATTCCAGAGGATGTGGCCACACCAGCAAAGGTTCAAAAATTGGCAGTTGCACTATGATAGTCCAAAGAAAAGGTAGGATGAGTTACTTTTGATTTTCAGATGAAGATCTTGGAACTGCAATTGGAACTGCAATTGACTACTCCACCAAAGGTCAGGGAGTAGTGCGGCACAGCCATCAAGGAACATATGACTACCTCAGATAGTCTAGTAACAAGCTACAATTCTATCTTTGAACATGAAGGAGCTATGGACCACTTTGCAGGAAGACTCAAACTTGTAGAGATTGGGTACAGAGGTTAGAGAGGCACAATATAAAGTCGATGAGATCAGGGTGACAGCTCTCACTTTGGTGCAGATCCAACGCTTCGTGCGCTTACAGGAAATGAAGGTGCTACAGGCAAAGATTGAGTAGCTACAACACAGAACAATTTTTGAATACTCGAGTTCAACCATGGATAAAGGAAGTGAGCCAAGTTACTCTAGCTATCCAAGAGAATCTGAAGACTTTCTAGCAGACATAGAGAACCATGCACCTCACGATGGAGGGACCAACTACAGAGAAGTTGGTCGAAAAAGTGCAGCAGGTCGTTGTACAAAGCATAGCAGAACTTGAAGTCTTGAAGATGGAGTTCAATGAACTCCACCACAAAGTGGAGAAGCCAACTGAGTGACTCAAGGGAGAGTCACCATATTTGTGTTGGGGGCCCGTTGGGATGGGATCCCTAGGGTCAAATTTTGTCAGTAAAATCAAGTTTTTTAATAGTTTTTGTAAACGAATATAAAGTCTCCTCGAAATGAGTAAGTGGATCCCGAAGCTAAGTAAGAGTTAAAGAGGCATTAGTCCTGTTAGCTCTGCTACATGTTGCTGATATTCGAGGAGCAGAAGTAAGATCGGTCCTTGTTTCTACTCAAAAAAGGCCTACACCGGTTATTCTCACCTTTCTCCATTTCCTCACTTATTCCCCTCTTCATCTCCTTTACACATTCTTCTGTTAAAAATCACATAAAATGCTTCTCCTTAAGCCCCAGGTGTTAAAACCCCAAAACCCCATATAACCACATGCCTTCGCAAACCCCCTGCCGTGACCTTAACCGTTGCTCTCCACCACCCCCATCTGACATTTCCCTATCACATCCAATGAAACCCACGTGATTTAGACCCTGTTATCGGATCATCTACCACACGATCAGACGACATCTGCTTCCCTCGCTGCCATAATGTAGAGGCACGTTAATGCGTGATGAAAAGCGGTTTCATCCCTCCCCATTCGCCACGTGTCACATGATGATTGAGATCCCGCGCCCTTGTACATTTACCGCCCATTGTCTGAAAGCAGTGTGGGCAATACCACTTACCACCGAAACCACTTTTCTCATCTGATAAACTCTGCACATCTTCAACACCTTATGACCGTTAAATCTGTCCCACCAGGATCCATTAGCCTGCGTTCACTCCACTTCCATATCTGTCGGTACTCCCCACCAAGCCATACTCGTCATCCATCTACTCCATCTGATGGCCAACCTTGTTCCTCCGTCCAGTTCATCCACCTGCCATGCAGTACGTGACCTTTAATCGTTCTGTGCTCCCAAAGGATGAAGATAACCAGTCTCCATTACTAATTGTAGTAGTTCCTCAACAACCACATTCAAGAGGCAGTAGGGCCGAAAAGGAAAAGGATAGAGCTCAATCAAGAAAATGTATATAACAATTATGGGATTCCATCCCATACGACACTCCACCCACCCGAGAGGACAAAAGAGCATATGAAAAGATCACATCCATACACTATAGCAAGCAATCGCACTCAGAAATCCCTCCAGGTAGTTAAAGTGGTTGGTGGTCAATTATGACCCCTCAATACTTAGAATGGTTGAGTGCCTTTGTATTCGAATTCTATATATACCCAGAAGAAATATGCAATCAAGGTTGATGGTTGTTGTTTTGATGTAAGGTTCAAATTCTGGAGACTATAACTGCTTTGATACTTGCAGCGTCTCATCTTCATTTTCAGCTAATACAAGCTTCTTTTGTTGTTAATTGCTCACTTTCCATTCCTATTATGTTCTAGGTTATGCCTGTTATGCAGTTTTCCTTAACTCTTGATGTTTAGCATTTGAGGAGTTGTCATCCTACCTTTGTGTTAGAATCTTGTATGTATCAATGAATGTGTTATTCAAGTTTCTTTTCACTTAATGCCAGAGAGATGTCATCCTATCTGTGCATTGGGGAGTTAGATCTGCAAACCTCTTTACTAGTTGCAGTTGGCCATCACAAGGTCTTGTGCATCTGCTGGTGTGGTCATTATTCTCCATATTCACCCAATCCTTAAACTATGAGTAATTGGTGGTCTAAAGCCTTGTAGTCTGGGGGTTTTCACACATGTCTGGAGTCAAGCAAAGTAGGAGTGGTTATCTGGCTTGAACAAGCATCATTCCTTCCATTCATCCATTTGCAACATTAAGTTGGATTTGTAATGTCCCGAGCATCTCTGAGCTACAACCTAGGAGAGTTTCTTGGGGAGATAACATTAATTGGCGCCGTTGCTGGGGACAGGAGATTGAAGCTCAGCTTCCCTAGGAGAACAACATAGTTCTAGATTTGATGATAGACAAAGTCTAGACACATCTTTGGTTATAATCATCTATCTGGCGACTCTACTGGAGAACCAATCTAGTGGTGACTCCACATTACAGTTCTAGCTCAGTTCGTGAGGCATACCCGGGGAAATTCTCAGAAATCACCAGCTGACCTAGTGCCTGACCCTAAGAAGATTGTTAAGCAGAAGAAAACATCACAGAAAGGAGCATCAGGATCAGGTAAGCCTAAGAAATCTTATGTGTCTCTGCAAGAGAATATTATAGCTAAGAATGTGCACTTTGAAGATATAGAGCCTAACATTGTTAGTGAAGAACTACCCTTAGAGATTCATAAAGCTCCTTGTTCTTTCAATTCCCCTTTGGATCTCAGTCCAAAGAAAGCCTCCCATATAGTCCATCATATTAGCTTGTCTCTGTCATCTATTTCATTGCTTTCTACCATTCAATTTGCCAGTTTCTTTCCACCTACCCCAGTCATGGAAGGCCAGCAAGCACCTACAAAGATGGAAAGAATCATAGCTGCTAGATATGGACCCTTGATCTTGCCTGTTTCTTTGAATGTCATGCTTGCAGGAGAATACCATAAATATATGCCTAAGTTCACTGGCACAGAGGGAGTAACATATGAAGAACACCTTGAATCATTTTACAGTTATGTTGATAACCTAGATATCAGTGAGGATGATGTCTAAATGAGAGTATTTGTCCAGAGCCTTGATAGAAAGGCTAGAAAATGGTTCAGGGTGTTAGCTCCTAGGTCTATAGCAGACATTGAAGCATTAGATGATCTATTTTTGAAACACTAGGGAGATAAAAAAGACTTGCTATATTACCATACTGAGTTTGTAAACCTCAAGAGGGAGAATGGGGAATCATTTCCTGATTTTAATAAAAGATTCAATCGTATGTATAGTAAAATACTAGCTAAAGTAAAGCCTACCCCCACCTCTACCAAACTCACCTATGTCAATTCTCTTGACTCTGATTTCTGCTACTCCTAAGAGAAAGAAGATGTGCCACCCTAGTTGATATGCAAGATGTAGCTTTAGAGGTGGAGTCGAATATCATTGCTGCAGAAAAGCTCAAAAGTCATGCTGATAGAAGGAGGCAGTGAGGTGAGGCTTCTTCTTCCTCTACTTCATTTTCAGAACCTAAGTTAGACAAAATGATCAGAATGATAGAGTCACTGGCTGCTGAGATATCTAAGCTGAAGGTTGAGCAGAACTCTAGGAAGGCGAGGCTTCCAAACACTTTTGCCCCGAGAAATCCAAATCCATTTAGAAGAGAAAATGAACAATTGCAAATCATTCATAGTGGTAAAGAAGCAAATGAAGAATAAAAATTTAAGGCTCTTTTTTAAAACGTAGTCATGGAGGAGAAGTGGTTTGAAGAAGAGGATGAAATTCAGTGCATGGAAGATAAAGGCAGTGCTGCATTTTTGACATTGGCTGCCTATGAAGAATCATTGTTGTAGGACCAAAACAGTCAAAGGTGGGATAGAGAGGCTGTTCTACAAGCTGATGAGTAGCAAAGATATAATTTTAGGTCAAAAGAAAACATTTTCAAGGAGAATCTTGCCCAAAAAGTTGTTGTCCCAACATAGTCATAGAACATCAGACGGAAAAGACCAGCAGCTGACCCAGTCATCCTCAAAGCACCAGCTCAAGAGGTAAGAGGCCTTGACAAGCCCCCTTCCCCTTTCAGCTTTGAATCAGAAGTCTAAAAGTTAAAAACATATGTACCTCTGATAGAACTTGTAAAGAGTGAAGTGTTTAGGAAGCCTATCCTCGATGCTCTTGAGCTGAAAGCCATACAAACCTCCACTAACTATGTCAATTTGCAAGATGATAAGCCCGCAGTTGTGCTTAGCCCAATGACCGAACCTACTGATGATAATTCTCCATCCTTTAATGTCTCCTTGACCATTCATGACAAAATCCTCGACAACTGCTTGCTAGATATAGGGGCTAGCCACAATCTGATGCCTAAAGTTGTCATGGAAGAGTTAGGCCTTGATATCACCAGACCATATCATGATATATTCTCCTTTGATTCAAGAAAGGTAAAATGCCTAGGATTAATCAAAGACCTCACCATTACGCTAACTCAGCTTCCCATGAAGAGCGTGGTGATGGACATTATCATAGAAAATGTCCCTCCTTAGGTTTCCATGCTGTTGTCCAGGGGATGGATTAAGAAGCTAGGTGGGACATTACAAAATGGTCTATCTTATGCGACTGCCTCAGTTTTTGGAGGGGAAGCAGGAGATTGTATAGAGAAGCATAGCTAGCCTACATCATTAGTGATGAGAAGAATCCTTCTATTCATCCCATTTATGCTGTGAACACTGATTTTGGAGCATGTATTCTCCAAATAGAAGAATCCCAGAAGGCCTTATTGCAATTAAAGGAACCAATAATCCAGGCCAAAGAAGAGCAAGGAAGTCAGGTTTGGGAGATGATCTTTGATGGAGCATGTTCTAGGGAGACTGCAGGATCAGGGGCAGTGCTGATATCCCCAAAACAAGAAAGCACACATCTATCTTTTAAGCTAGCTTTCCAAGTCACTAACAACTTAGCAGAGTATGAGGCTCCGATATTGGGTCTTAACGTAGCTAAAGACAGAGGAATCAGAAGCATAAAGGTGTTTGTAGATGCTGATCGTATTATTCAGCAAGTGAACAAAACTTTTCAAGCAAAGCCCCCAGGTTGAAAGCATACAGAGATGGGGTATGGAGACTCAAAGATTCTTTTTGACAGTTTTTGTATCTCATATATCCCTAGAGTGAAAAATCAGCTTGATGATTCCCTTGCTGTGTCCACTAGTATGTTTATCCCTCCCATGCCTCCCAGGCTAGTCTATTAAGTCCAAATGAAGTATAGACCATCCTTGCTTGATAACGTCCAACATTCGAAAGTTTTTGAAGATGATGATGAAGTGAATAGGTTTTTTCAAGTCATTGATGAGTTCTCTGAAATGCAAATTGACCATGAGAATAAAGCCTTGGAAGAAAGCCCCCAATCCCAGCTTAGAAACAAAATTGGTAGAGATAGCATTGTCCAACTGCCCAGCAATCATATACCTAAGGGTGTAGTTCCTTTAGAAGAGTTGTTTGATTACAACAATGTGCCTTATAAGGCTGCCCAAAAGGAAGACCAATCTGTGGTCTGTAAGCATAACGTAGGGAGTCCAAATCAATCAAGATATATAAATCTGTCCACTCACTTATCAGCTGCCCAAAGTATTGAATACTACAATTTAATGAAGCAATTTGTTGATGTCTTTGCCTGGGAATATAGTGACCTGAAAACATATGACAAAAATATCATCCAGCATAAAATTCCTTTAGAGAAAGACACCATCCCTTTCAATCAGAAGTTGAGACCAATAAATCCTTTGCTCCTCCCTCTCATTGGAAAGGAAATCAAGAAGTTATTGGCTGTCAAAATCATAGTCCCTCTCAATTATTCAAAGTGGGTAGCCAACCTCATGTTAGTGAGGAAGAAAAGTGGAGAAATCAAACTCTGTGTTGATTTCAAAAACTTAAACAAATGCTCTAAGAATGACAATTATCTTCTACCCAAGATGGAGCATTTGTTGCAAAAGGTCTCAGGAGAAAAAGTGATGTCTTTCCTGGATGGATTTTCAGGGTATAATCAAGTTTTTGTACATCCATATGACCAAGAGAAGACTGAATTCACCAGTCCTTGGGGCACTTTTATGTATTCAAAGATGTGTTTTGGACCGATGAATGTTGGAGCTACCTTTCAAAGAGCTATGGACATAGCATTTGTGGGAGAGGAGGATAAGTTCGTCCTTATCTACCTTTATGATATAACAGTACACTCTAGTAGTCATCAAGATCATTTGCAGCATTTGAAGAAAGTTTTCCTGAAGTGCAGAAAGTTTGTGATTTCAATTAACCCTAAAAAATCACAGTTTGCTTTGGAGGAAGGCAAGCTGTTAGGACATGTTGTTTCTACTGTAGGTGTCTGGATTGAACCAGAAAGAGTAAAAAAAATACATACCTTATCTGTCCCAAGATCAAAGAAAGATATCCAATCCTTTTTAGGCAAAATAAATTTTGTAAAGAGGTTCATCCCAAATTTTGCAGAACTTGTAAAACATATTACCTCCATGTTGAAAAAGGGGTCTGAAATCAGATGGACTGATGCAACAAGAATATGCTTTGAATCCATTAAGAAAGCTATTATGGAAGCTCCCACTTTAAGCAGTCCAGATTATAGCAAGGAGTTCCATATATTTTCTTTTGCCTCAGATGACACCCTTGCAACATTTTTAATGCAAGCGGATGAAGAAGGCTCAGAGCATCCAATAGCATTTTTCAGCAAAACCTTAAGGGATGCTAAGCTGAGGTATGATATCATTGAGAAACAAGAATATGCTCTTATAAAGTCATTGAAAGCATTCAGAATTTACATTCTGCATTCCAAGATAATTGCATATGTGCCTGCTACTTCAGTAAAAGATGTCATAATGTAGCCTAATGCTGATGGGAGAAGGGCTAAATGGATTGCAATGCTAATTGAATTTAATATAGAAGTGAAACCCACCAAGATTGTTAGAGGTTAGGGCCTTGCCAGATTATTAGCTGAAGAAAATTACAGAACACTGGACATGGATTTTATAAGCATGATTTCAGAAAATGGTCAGGCAGCAGAAGAAACAGTTGAACCAGGGAAAAATCAGTCATTAGCAGAAAATATAGCCTCTTGTGGATGGTATGCTGCAATAGCTCAATTTTTGCTGAAGCTAGAAGTTCCTCCAGGTCTTAGCTCAAGCCAAGTATGAACTTGTAAGCTCAGGGCAGCAAGATATTACATTCATGAAAATCTGCTCTACTGGAGGGACCCATTTAGGTTGGTTTTGAGGTGCCTAGACAAAGAACAATCCATGGAAGTAATGTAGAAATTTTGTTCTAGCATTTGTGGAGGACACCATTATTGGAAAGCTACAGCTCACAAAATTCTCAGAGCTAGGTACTAGTGGCCCACTGTATTTGCTTATGTATTTTTATTTGTTAAATCTTGTGACAAGTGCCAAAGATTTGAATGGAAACAGCAATTGTAGTCCCTGCCCTTAAAGCCAATACATGCTAGTGGCCCTTTTCAGCAGTGGGGCTTGGATTTCATTAGAGAAATGAATCCACATTCCAGTGGCCAACACAGATGGATCTTAGTAGCCACTAATTATTTCACTAAATGGATTGAGGCCATCCCTACTAGAAAGGCTAATCATCATGTGGTCATAAAGTTCTTGACAAAGAATATCTTCACCAAATTTGGTTTTCCACATAAATTAGTCACAAATAATGCAGTAGCCTTCAGAGCAAAAGAATTGGTGAACATGTGCAATTTGATGGGCATTAAACTGGTTCATTCCACATCATATTACATCAAGGCAATGGTCTAGTAGAATCTTCCAACAAGAGTCTGATAAGGATAATTAAAATGTTGTTGGAAGGCAACAAAAAGAATTGGGATTCTAAGCTCAAATATGCACTGTGGGCTGACAGAGTGACCACCAAGAAATCCACAGGGAATTCTCTTTTTAGGCTGGTATATGGCACAGAGGCTATATTCCCAGTTCAGTTAATCCTCCCTATGGCAAGATTCCTACAAGAAGGGCAGAATGAGGAAGAAGACATGGCAAAGAGGTTCACTGATTTAGCAGAGGTGCACCAAATCAGAGAACAACTGGTTGAAAGGTCTGTGGCACATCAGAAGAAGGGAAGGAAGCCTTTGACAGAAGGACAAAAGCAGATAATTTTCAGGTTGGAGATTTGGTTCTTAAGTGGGATGCACTGAAAGAGAAGAAAGGCAACCATGGGATGTTTGATGCTTTCTGAACAGGGCCTTTTATCATTTCTCAGAACCAAGGGAGCAATACTTTCATACTACAAAGTATGGAAGGGGAGATGGTTTTTGATGGCCCAGTTAATGGGTGTTTTTTGAAAATTTATGTTATTTAAGGTCTCTTGGCCTTAAGGTTGTAAATGTGTTATTTTATCAGTTTTTGTATAGGCTCAGTTAGACTCCATGCCCAATGGAACACTAAGAAATTTTTTTAATGTGGTTTTCATAGGAAAGGCAATGATCTGTAGTTCTTAAGACCTCACAAGGAGGATCACATCCCGAGAAGGAGCCAGTGTTAGCTCTAGTACATGTTTCTTATATTTGAGGAGCAGAAGTAAGCTCGGTCCTTGGTTCTTCTTACAAAAGGCCTACACTAGTTATTCTCACCTTTCTCCATTTCCTTTCCCATTCCCCTCTTCATCTCCTTTACACATGCTTCTGTTAAAAATCACATAAAATGATTTTCCTTAAGCCTCGGGCGTTAAAAACCCAAAACCCCATATAACCACATGCCTTCGCAAACCTCCTACTGTGACCTTAACCGTTGCTCTCTGCCACCCCCAATCTGACATTTCCCTATCACATCCAACGAAACCCATGCAATCCAGACCCTGTCATCCGATCATCTACCACGTGATCGGATGGCATCCGTTTCCCCCACTACCATGACGTAGAGGCACGTTAACACGTGATGAAAAGTGGTTTCATCCCTCCCCGTCCAACACATGTCACACAATTATTGAGATCGCGCGCCCTTGTACATTTACCGCCCATCATCTAAAAGTGGTGTGGGAAATACCACTTTTCCCGCCTGATAAACTCCATGCATCTTCGACACCCGATGATCGTTGGATCTGTTCGCCCAAGATCCAATGGCCTATGTTCACTTCACTTCCATATCTCCCGGTATTCCCTGCCAAGACATACCCGCCATCCATCTGCTCCATCCAATGACCAATCTTGTTCCTCCATCCAATTCATCCACCTGCCATGCAGTACGCAACCTTTGATCGTTCCATGTTCCCGAAGGACGAAGATAACAAGTCTTCGGTACTAATTGCAGTAGTTCCTCAACAACCACATTCAAGAGGCAGTAGGGCTGAGAAGGAAAAGGACAGAGCTTGATGAAGCAAATGTATTTAACAGTTATGGGACTCCATCCCATACGACACTCCACCTGCCCGAGAGGACAACAGAGCATAGGAAAAGATCACATCCATACAATAAAGCAAGCAATCGCACTCAAAAATCCCTCTAGGCAGTTAAAGTGGTTGGTGGTCAATTATGACCCCTCCATACTTAGAATGGTTGAGTGCCTTTATATTCAAATTCTATATATACCCAGAAGAAAGATGCAATGAGGGTTGATGGTTGTTGTTTTGATGTAAGATTCAACTTCTGGAGACTGTAACTGCTTTGATACTTGCAGCGTCTTGTCTTCCTTTTTAGCTAATACAAGCTTTTTTTGTTGTTAATTGCTCACTTTCCATTCCTATTCTATTCTAGGTTGTGCCTGTTATGCAGTTTTCCTGAACTCTTGATGTTTAGCATTTGAGGAGTTGTCATCCTACCTTTGTGTTAGAATCTTGTATGTATCAGTGAATGTGTTATTCAGGTTTCTTTTCACTTAATGCCAGAGAGTTGTCATCCTATATATGCATTAGGGAGTTAGATCTGCAAACCTCTTTACTAGTTGCAGCTGGCCATCACAAGGTCTTGTGCATCTGCTAGTGTGGTCAGTATTCTCCATATTCACCCAATCCTTAAACTATGAGTAATTGGTGGTCTAAAGCCTCGTAGTCTGGGGGTGTTCACACATGTCTGGAGTCAAGCAAAGTAGGAGTGGTTATCTAGCTTGAACAAGCATCATTCCTTCCATTCATCCATTTGCAACATTAAGTTGGATTTGTAATGTCCCAAGCATCTTCGAGCTACAACCTAGGAGAGTTTCTTGGGGAGATAACATTAATTGGCGCCATTCCCGGGGACAAGAGATTGAAGCTCAGCTTCCCTAGGAGAATGACACAGTTCCGGCTTTGATGATAGACAAAGTTTGGACACATTTCTTGTTGTAATCATCTATCTGGTGACTCTACTAGAAAACCAACCTAGTGGCGACTCCACATTATATTTCTGGCTCAGTTCGTGAGGCATACTCGAAGAAATCATCAGAAATCACCAGCTGACCCAGTGCCTGACCCTGAGAATATTGTTAAGCAGAAGAAAACATCACAAAAAGGATCATCAGGATCAGGTAAGCCTAAGAAATCTTATGTGTCTCTACAGGAGAATATTATAGCTAAGAATGTGCACTTTGAAGATATAGAGCCTAACATTGTTATTGAAGAACTACCCTCAGAGATTCATAAAGCTCCTTTTTCTTTCAATTCCCCTTTGGATCTCAGTCCAAAGAAAGCCTCCCATATAGTCCATCATATTCCCTTGTCTCTATCATCTCTTTCATTTCTTTCTACCATTCAATCTGCCAGTATCCTTCCACCTAGCCCAGTCATGGCAAGCCAACAAGCACCTACAAAGATGGAAAGAATCATATCTGCTAGATATGGACCCTTGATCTTGCTTGTTTCTTTGAATGCCATGCTTGCAGGAGAATACCAGAAATATATGCCTAAGTTCACTAGCACAGAGGGAGTAACAGATGAAGAAGACCTTGAATCTTTTTATAGTTATGTTGATAACCTAGATATCAGTGAGGATGATGTCTGGATGAGAGTATTTGTCCACAGCCTTGATGGAAAGGCTAGAAAATGGTTCAGGTTGTTAGCTCCTAGGTCTATAGCAGACATTGAAGCACTAGATGATGTATTTTTGAAATGTTGGGGGATAAAAAAGACTTGTTGTATTACCATACTGAGTTTGGAAACCTCAAGAGGGAGAATGGGGAATCATTTCCTGATTTTAATAAAAGATTCAATCCTATGTATAGTAAAATACGAGCTGAAGTAAAGCCTACGCCCACCTCTACCAAACTCACATATGCCAATTCTTTTGACTCTGATTTTTGCCTACTTCTAAGAGAAAGAAGATGTGCCACCCTAGCTAAAATGCAAGATGCAGCTTTAGAGGTGGAGTCGAATATCATTGTTGCAGAAAAGCTCAAAAGTCATGCTGATAGAAGGAGGCAGAGAGTGAGGCTTCTTTTTCCTCTGCTTCATCTTCGGAACCTAAGTTAGACAAAATGACCAGAATGATAGAGTTACTGGATACTGAGATATCTAAGCTGAAGGTTGAGCAGAACTTTGGGAAGGCAAGGCTTCCAAACACTTTTTCCCCAAGAAATCCAAATCCATTTAGAAGAGAAAATGAACAATTGCAAATCGTTCATAGGGGTAAAGAAGCAAATGAAGAACAGAAAGTTAAGGCTCCTTTTCAAAACGTATTCATGGAGGAGGAGCAGTTTGAAGAAGAGGACGAAATTCATTGCATGGAAGATAAAGGCAGTGCTGCCTTTTTTACATTGGCTGCCTACAAAGAATCATTGCTACAAGACCAAAACAGACAAAAGTGGGACAGAGAGGTTGTTCTACTAGCTGATGAGCAGTAAAGATATAATCTGAGGTCAAAAGAAAACAATGTCAAGAAGAATCCTGCCCAAATAGCTACTATCCCAACAGAGTCACAGAACATCAGAGAGAAATGACCAGCAGCTGACTCAGTCATCCTCAAAGCACCAGCTCAAGAGGTAAGAGGCCCTTACATGTCCCCTTCACCTTTCAGCTTTGAATCAAAAGTCCAAAAGCTGAAAATATATGTACCTCTGTTAGAACTTGTAAAGATTGAAGTGTTTAGGAAGCCTATCCTCGATGCTCTTGAGCTGAAAGCCATACAAACCTCCACTAACTATGTCAATTTGCAAGATGATAAGCCCGCAGTTGTGCTTAGCCCAATGACCGAACATGTTGATGATAATTCTCCATCATTTTATGTCTCCTTGACCATTCATGACAAAATCCTCCACAACTTCCTATTAGATACGGGGGCTAGCCACAATCTGATGCATAAAGCTGTCATGGAAGAGTTAGGCCTTGATATCACTAGACCATATCATGATCTATTCTCCTTTGATTCAAGAAAGGTAAAATTCCTAGGATTAATCAAAGACCTGGCCATTACCCTAACTCATCTACCCATGAAGAGCATGGTGATGGACATTGTGGTAGCAGATGTCCCTCCTAGGTTTGGCATGCTGCTATCCAAGGGTTGGATTAAGAGGCTAGGTAGGACATTACAAAATGATCTATCTTATGCCATTGTCCCAGTTTTTGGAGGGGAAAGCAGGAGATTGTATAGAGAAGCACAGCTGGCCTACATCATCAGTGATGAGAAGAATCCTTCTAATCATCCCATTTATGATGTGGACACTAATTTTGGAGCATGTATTCTCCAAATAGAAGAATCCCATAAGGCCTTATTGCAGTTAAAGAAACCAATAATCCAGGCCAAGGAAGAGCAAGGAAGTCAGGTTTGGGAGATGTTCTTTGATGGAGCATGTTCCAAGGAGACTGCAAGAGCAAGGGTAGTGCTGATATCCCCAAAACGAGAAAGCACACATCTATCTTTTAAGCTGGCTTTCCGAGTCACTAACAATGTAGCAGAGTATGAGGCTCTAATATTGGTCTTAACGCAGCTAAAGACAGAGGAATCAGAAGCATAAAGGTGTTTGGAGATGTTGATCTTATTATTCAGCAAGTGAACAAAACTTTTCAAGCAAAGCACCCCCGGCTGAAAGCATACAGAGATGAGGTATGGAGACTCAAAGATTCTTTTGACAGTTTTTGTATCTCATATATCCCTAGAGTGAAAAATCAGCTTGTTGATTCCCTTGTTGTGTCTTCTAGAATGTGCCCTCATGGTTTCATTTTATCTATAAAGGATTCCTCTTCTTGCCCCACAGGTATCTATATATGTAGGAGGACCTTGAGATGCTCATATTCTAAAGTGGGTTTCGTTGATGGCACACCATAGAGGTAGTGATAGCCCAAGTGTGAGATGCACTCCTGACTTTTTTTGGGTGGTTGGAATGCCAGATCATCATGATCAAGGAATTTCTATATGTCATCATGGATTAAATTGGTGATCCATATATCCCCCTTCGTGGAGGAATGTAGGGTGGTGACATAGGTAAAAATTTCACACTGGTTGTTTTGTGTTTTTTGATTTTTTTTTTTTGGCATCCAAAACTAACTATCTAAAATAATCATGCAGATGTGGTCTTGATCATACCAACAAGATTATGCTGATTTGAAAAATGTGGCAAGCCTCCAACAACTCTTGTGGTACAGAACCCTGATGCAACAGAGGCTTTAACTGACCTTGAGCACAACCTAGAGAGGTTGACTCTGGATATCCCAGATGTTGAGATCGATGATTTTCCTCTCCATTACCAGAAGCATATATGGGATTTCTTGGGTCGATCAGTCACTTGCTACGACAAGTATCTCACGTCGTCATCTGCTACCATGATCACTATACTTAGCTACTAGTCCTAGGGCTAGATTTTATTTTTTGACATATCGGCATGTTCGGATAATAAAGGCCACGCGGTCTCATATGTCTTGGATGAAATTTTGTAAAGCCACATTTTTACAAACATTTTGATTAATGGAAACTACTACTATTATCTAAGTTTATCTTGTAAAATATGTGGATGGATATTGTTTTTCTTTCTTACATATGTTACAAATATCAATTTAACACATAATTAGCTAATGCATCATTTAATGTGTTTAAATGTCTTGGAATGTGTTGATATTCAATGTAATCAAATTCTCTCTCCAAAAAATGAACCTGCAAAAAAATCCTTAACAGTTTGAAACTTCTTATTGAATATACATCGTTTAAATGTAATACTTTGAGTTGAGAATCTAACCTAATAATCAATCGACGAATACCAAATGAAATGGTGTCAGACAATAGCTCAATAATTCCACTATATTTTACGATGTTATCCTCTGTTCAACCAAAGAATATTCCATGAATACTAACTAACTCATCAATGGGTGAATAAATAGCCCAAGCTACAAAAAAAATATGAGTCCTATGACTAGGGCCATTGGCAAAGCCAATGTAAGTTTGAGGAAGCGTCGACATATGCAAATCAAGTGTAACACAAGCTAAGCAAGAGAAGTATCAGAAAATCGTAAAAATATGGTAAAATTGCAACATGCACATAAAAATATGATAAAGCAATGTGCAAAGTCTTCACGGAGTGAATTAAACATAGTATTTCTTCGAATAAAGAACATTTTTGGCTTTTTTAAATAAATGTCATCATAATTAACTAGCTCAGAAGCCCCTTTTTCTAGTACGTGTTTTACAATATAAGGATCATGACACATTGATCTAAATTTAAACAGGAAAAAAACAAATTATAGATATAACCATAAATACATAGACGCAACGAAAACACTATCTTTCATTAATATCAAATAATGAAATATGCTTACAAACGGAATGGACATGACACTAGCTCGAGCGATGGTAGCTTATCTCTGAGAAGAGATGTGGCTGTTACATGCCTCTAAACCGAGTTAAAATGAGCTCAAGGGCATTTTTATTATTGAACGATAAGAGAAAACCCTAAACAACCAAAACCCTAACCTGAGGAGATGTAACACCAAGAGTTTATGGGCCCTGTTAGGGTTAGTTGAGCAGCTAACTTCTCTGGGTCGTAACTTGGCCATATTATCTCCATTTGATGCGCATGATACCTCGTTCGAAATATCCCTCTGAGGAATACAAATAAAAAAACGATTTCATTGAAAGCACTTGGAGAAACATTGCCAAAAAAATATTTTTTAGGTACCCAAAATGGCCCTAAACGTTCATGACCCGAAAAACTGCCAAAAATAGTAAATTGTGCTACAATTAAGGAAACTAAAAAACTGAAGGAAACAATGGTGGCGGTCCACGTGGAATAGGCCGGTGGCCACCAATATCCACCTGGATCATCCATCCCCCCTAGGAACCAATGGTATCCATTGCGTTGAGTTTCTCCAGGAGATGATGAAACCTCTGTTGGACTTGGTCCCTAGTGAGCCATTTTCCTTGGTGCAGGAGTTAACCGAATTTGACAACTTTATACAATTGGATCTTCTGTTGTCAATTGTTTTTTATTTGTCTGTCCATGATCCGATCAGTTGCAGCTTGTTCGATGCAGTATAGATTTAACTCTGTCGGTGTGAGTTGTTTCAGCAATGTCGTATGTGTCTAGTAATGGTGGAAAGTATGGCTGAAGGTGATCCACATTGAACACTGGGTGCAGGCCAAGGAATGGGGGAATGCTAAGATCAAAAGCACTATCTCCCACAACTTTGGTGATGGTGTATGGCCCATATCTAAGCGGGTGAATCTTGCGGTGGGGCCCAGCGAGGCGCTCCTTCTACAAATGTAGCCAAACTTTGTTGCCCACCCAGAACTTGTGTGGCACCCAATGTTGATCATGTTGCTGCTTGTACTTAGCATTGGCTTTGTCCAATATGCCATGGACCTATTGGATGATGTGTTGAATGTGCTCAATGAAGTTATTTGCCTTGTTAACTTTGAACTAGACATGAGCCAAATCTACATAAGTCGCTGCAAATGGTATGGCCACATCAATAGGACATAGTGGCTGGAATCCCAAACCCACCTGAAAAGGGTAGTGGCCAGTCAAGCTGTGGATATCCTGGTTTTAGTTGTGTTGGACATAGGGGAGGCTCTCATCCCATGTGAGTGGATGTTTTGAGTTGTACATGCGCAGAATGTGTACGATCATCCTATTGATGACCATTATCTAGCCATCAGTTTGGGGATGGAAAGTCATGGACTTAGGTAGCTTGGTTGTAGGGACCAACCC
>APFE030908238.1:3210-18079 GCA_000404065.3 Pinus taeda | reverse complement strand
AAGATTCACCCATTTACTTTCCTGTTGATTGTGTGAGCGTGCAGTAAGTTCTTTTCGGTACTCTGTGTGAATTTGACAGCATTACCTGTGGTTTTCTTTACTTTACTAGTACTCTGTTTCATTGCTCTTTGAGTTGTTTCTCACCGGTGAATGAGAGTGCTGTGTGCATCAGTAATTCTGATTACAGGGGCAGGTGATGAACGTCCCCATCCGGAGGATAGGGTCCTGATCCTCTGTCAACAGAGCATCGTTGATTTTGCTTTTTAGATTTGTAATTTTAATCAATTGTTTTCACTTTAATCAATTATGTAATGACTGCGTATACTACATCTTTCAATGCTTTTAGACTTTAAGTACATACAGTACGCAGTGCCTTTGAAATAAAAAGACTTCCCCTGGTCGACAATTAATGTGGTACTTGAATGTTTAATTCATAAACAATTCAACTAGCCAACATACCTCTATCTGAAAGAAACTACACTTGTTGAGATTAGCATATAACTGATTCTCTCTCAACAATCTCAATATTGTTGCTAAATGCTCGGCATGCTCTTCTTCATTTTTGGAATATACCAATATATAATCAATGAACACAATAACAAACTTGCCCAAATACAGACGCAACACACTATTCATCAAGCACATAATGGTTTTTGGAGCATTAATTAAACCAAATGGAATGATAACAAACTCATAGTGCCCACACCTAGTCTGGAAAGTTGTCTTGTAGATGTCCTCTTCTTTAATGCGTACCCAATGATATCTATATCTCAAATCAATCTTTGAGAACACCGCTTCTCCCTTCAACTGATCGAGCAAGTCATTAATCCTCAGTAATGAATACATGTTCTTGATGGTCACTTTGTTCAACTGCATGTAGTCAATGCACAACTTGAGAGTACCATCCTTCTTTTTCACAAACAGTACCAGTGTGCCCCATGGTGATACAACTGGCTTAATGTATCCCTTGTCCAACATTTCCTTCGACTACAACTTCAACTCTACCAACTTAGGTTTACTCTTCCTGTAAGGTTCCTTTGATACTGGAGCTACCTTGGCACCAACTCAATAGAAAAGTCTACTTCCCTGTGAGGTGGAAACTCTGAAATATCTACAAGAAATACATTCTAAAACTATTGTAGAACTAGGTACTTGCTCAAAACATCTGCATCCTCAACTTCCTTACCTTTGTCACTAGAAATGTGCACTGCAAATAATGCACACCCTTTCCTGTGATGACGCTTGGCCTACATAGTTGTCACCATTCTAGCTGATGTTTCTTTCTTCTTACCCTGCAAAACTCTTTGTTCCCCATTGTCATCCAAGAACTCAATGGATTTGTCATAAAAATTCATCTTTGTTCTATGAAGGTACAATCTATCCATGCCCAACAACATATTGTATGATCTCAATGGTAATACATTCAAATCTGTTGAGGCAGGCATACCATTCAAATCAAATGTACAAGCTCTTACCCAATGATGAACTTTCTTCTTTGTGCCTGTAACACACTGCACTAACCAAGACTCTACATGCACTTCTTTATTCAAACAGCATTTATTCACCAGGTCAGGATTAACATAACTATAATTAGATCTAAGTTTAATCAAAATCAAAACAACTTGATCACAAAGCTTACCGTCCATCTCAATAATAGATGCTTGATGATCTGCCTGTCTATTATCCAGTGTGCATAGATCCGAGGAATATTTTGTCCAACATCTCCCACTATTTGTGCCAATCTCTCCTGCGATGATCTTTGCCACAAGTCCAACACTCTATAGGTTTCCAGTCTACATCCTTGTTCTGCTCCTCAGATCAAAGTCCCTATACTCTATCAGATGCATTTAACTTCCTAGATGGTGTTGCATTCTCTTTATTAACTACATCCTGAGGTCTTACTCACTTCGTGTCCCATTTTCCTTTGTTCTTTGCATTACCTTTCTAGTCCGACTTAGTCTCAGATCTATGCTTTGATTGCTCATAGTAATTCTTTAGCTTTCATATTGCCTCCTCCAATGATCTAGGCTCATCGAACTCAATCATGTATTTGAATGAAATTAGTAATCCACAAATGAATCTCTGGATCTTGTCCTTCTCCTCCTTGAGGTAAGGCACATACCTCAGTAGCTCCAAGAACCCGTTGGTGTACTCCTCATCTATCATCAGTCCCATCTTTAGCTCATAAAATTATTTTTCCTTGTCATCAAAGTATCTCTCTGATAGGTACTTCTTATTGAATAGTCTCTCGAACTCATTCCAAGTCAAGTCCTCCTCATGAATAACTCTGACATTCTTCACATATTCCCACCAAATATCAGCTTCTTCCCACCAAATATCTATTTTACCTTTAAGATTGAATGTAGTTATTTTGGATTTCATGTTCTCTGAGTAATCATGCAACCTGAAGAACTTCCTCATACCAAGCAACCATGCCTCTGCATCTTGGTATTTCTTCATCTCTCCATCAAATGTAGGTGGATTTTCTTTCTTAAATTCATCTGGAAAGTATCCCCTATTACTCCTCCTGCAAGGATGATAATGATGATGACCATAATTCCTATCAGAACTAGAGCTAGAGTAGTACTTGTGTCCAAAACCTCTCCTATCTGAAGTATCCAACAACCTACCATCTCTCACTGTGTCATCTCTATCTAACCTGTGACCATCATGAGAACTAGTGCCATATGCCCCATTAGTTTTTTCCTCCTGCTCATGGTTGATCTGAAGGGGTCCATGTCACTGCAATTTTGACAAACTCTGAAGTATCACTTCATTTACCTCTTCTTGTTTCTCATGTGCCTATATGATTTTGTCATTGTCTGCCTTACAACTCCTTATTTCTGCCTTTAAGCTTCTCAGTGTGTCTACCAAATCAGAAGAGTGCCCAACACCATGCTGCTCACCTGATCCATAGGGAGAGTCTCAAGAATTATAGTCTACCATCTTGCTAGTCATATTTGATATTCTTCCTGTAAGGTATATCATGTCAATTAAACCAAATCACAATAAACCAGCTTACCTTAGCATAGTTCGGGGAGGATACCTTGTCTACAGGATCAACAAATCAACATAATACATGTATAACATAATCATAATAGTGTATAGAAATATAACACATAAGAATATAAGCATAAAGCCATCATTCTAGCTAGAGTCTAGTCATCAATGCATGACCATATCAACTACACATATTGTGACCTCGTGCATGACAACAACCACCACATCACTATACACTTGACCACATGTGAACACTAACATGCATAAGCGATGCATAATAAACCATACACACATGATGATGCACTCCAAAACAACACCATCAACTTCCCACAGCAACCTCACTGCAACCATAACCCATACCATACAAATGCAACAAGCATATGGTCTTACAACGCAAGAAACACATATGCAACCAACATGGATGCATCACCAACACGCAACCCATCCAGTATGAGGGTCGAACCAAGTTATGATACCACTCGTAGTATCCTCCTCCCACATCTACCCAAGTAACCATCCAACCAAGGTAAACATGTAACAAGAAGTTACTATGATATGATTTGACCTCCTAAGTCACCTTAAGGAAGTGGAACCGACGGAAACACACCATACAAACCTTCCACATCAGCAACAAGGAACCATCCCAGCCACTCAGGTAACCAACGCTTGGGTCCCATTGAGTTTTAGACCATTAAACCCCCAAACACTCCCTTGACATGGACAAGCATGCATCCATGAGGCTCCATACACTCCCACAACATGGGTATGCATGTGTTCAGGGACCTTTTTTCCCAGTGTTGTGCCTGTGTCTCCAGGATTTTAGCCACTTTTTTAGGCCTAGAGCCTAGGTCACTGCGCAAAACTCAATGACACTTTCAGAATTACAAGATAACAACATAATAATGATACACATACAATTACTTGAACAAGGACTTGACTGGACCCATACTATCCATGACAAGCATTTCGTCAAACATGTCACAATTATGTAATATATAGGTTTAAACAACATGTATGAGCATAGGGATCTCATACTCATCTAAGAATCGCTAAGAAGCATTGATGCATCAACACATTAGTTGCAGTTTCATCTATTAGACATAGATCATTGTTCATTCATTTACAAGTAAAAACATGATGCGATCCATACATAGCCATTATCATAATACATGTTCATAACCAGCATAATAAAAACAGAAATACCAAGGAAATCATAACCATATCATCAACATATAAACTAGTATAATACTCATGAAATAACAAGGATAAATAACCTCATATTAATAATGCAAAGGCCAGACAATTGTGGGACTTCCACAAACCACCTGACCATAGACATGGCTGAGCCAAATCTCTCTTCAGACAATCACCCTCGTGCCATATTCCAAGCATGAATGTGGTAACTCATAAAACACATCAATCCAAAACCATCCAAGGCTTCCAGAGGCAAAACCACCTCAATCCATCATACAGTGATCCCACCTCACGGTTGGACATCACAAAACCATCATTAGATCAGTCTCTACCCAAGCCTTCTAGGGCCCTAGAGCATTTGTTCCAACCAAGGCTTCCAGGACTAGTAAATCAACCCACAACTGTCATCGGGCTTCCAGAGCATTTGTCCAACCAAGGCTTCCAAGACTAGTAACTGAACCTAAGATGTTACAGGGCTTCCACAAGGTTTGTCCAACTAGGGCTTGTAGGAACTAGTAACTCAACCCAAGCTAAGGGAAACATGAGAACCAACCAGAAAATCAAAGAAATGAACCCACAACACCATGGCTATTTTGTGTGTGTGTGTGTGCATGCAATTAGAAAAAATAATAAATTGCCAAAGTGACCTTTTAAAAATAAATGTCATCAATGTTTTGGGTGAGTGCCTTTCTATATTTTGCAAAAAAAAAAAAAAATTATAAATACATAATAATGATAGAGTTTAATTAAGAGATGAAATGGGGTTTTTCACCAGACTTTGATAATACATTACAAGCAAGATTGTGATTTTTTGTTGTTTAAAATACGTTTTTGAATTCATAAATGGATCCAACACCATGAAAAATCCTTGAGACACTCTAATTATGCTAATTAAATAACTTAAACTCGGAGTTTTTAAAAATATCTATCAGGTTTTAGTTCAAATTGAGCGGAAAAAATGCCTAGAAAAAAAGGTCATTTCGTCTATTAGTTCAACTACACTTATAACAATAACAATCTAATTTTTTTAAGGTCACGGTCAAGCCAGACACCATATTAGTGTATGAGACTCCCTAGTTTGTGGGAAAATGAACCCACCTTTGCACAATGATTTGGTTGCTAAAGTATACAGAGGTGTACATACTCTACCCCCTTTAGTCAAGTAGACATCTCATTGTAGATTTTGCATTTGGAGGAGTCACACTATCAGAAACTGGCATATTAGCAGAACCTAGTGTAGATTTTCATTTGTAGGTGAGGTTGCCTTTGACCCCCCCCCCCCCCCCCCCCCCCCCCCCTGCAAGGGTGTAGAGCCTCCAACACTAATATGCTATTGTTAGTTGTCTTCTACCATAAGGCACCACTTGATAATCATTGCAAAAGACACCATGTTGGGGCATGTTGTCACTACCCAATAACCATTACAAAATACCTCCATGTTGGAGACGTTGTCAAAAAGTGGTAGATGCACCATTTTATAACATCAATGATTAGATTTGTTGCATTGTCAGAGAATGGTGGAAGTAAACACTTGATGTATAGATAAGGGAATTTTAGACCTGTAATACGATGGAGTGGTAAGATAATACAACTTCAACATTCAATACATCCCCTCGATTGTGAAATAAGCAATTGAGAGTTCATGTTATAATCCTTGTTATGGAAAAATGGGGTTGTAGTTGTAAAGACCCATAGAAACGAGACTTGTAAAAAAGAGAAATGTTGAGGATTAAAGAGACTTGTCAAAAAGAGAAATATTGAGGATTAAAGTCTATTGATTCATTTGAGCATCCTACAAAAAAGTGAAATATAGATTGATAATTACATCTTACCTTTTGTAATTTGTATGCTTTGTTTACATGTATTTGTTTTTTATATGTTTTAAATTGAATTCATTTTAAAAATATTCAAAAAAAATAAAATATATAGTTTTAAATTTCATCATTTCAATTATATTTAGTGAAATAGACTTTATCCTTTTTTATTTTCAAAGTAAACAAATCCTGATCGGGATGTCAAAATATGTGCCAATGGAGGAGAAGGAGGGAGCCTGCCACCCTACTACCTCCCATCACATTTAAGAGGGGGGATTGCATGGCTATCCCTCCCTATGAAATCAAACATGTTAACTATAATACATCCCTTCACATTAAGATGGAAACTCTTATTTATTTTTCCATTTCTTGACCCGTTTGTCGCATCTTCGTGTTATTTTGCAGTCTCTGTGGAATTCACTCACCATAGGTGGGTTATTTCCCTCATGACATTGGATTTTTTGAAACTTTGTATGTATGTTGTGGCTATGTATTCTTCTACAACCTTTGTGACAATCTCCTACCGCAGGTGGGATATCTACCCAACGACACTGGATTTGTGGAAACTCTGCCACATGAAGGCATCAACCTCGTGGATACTAGCCTTCTAATACACACAACATGTGTTGGTCTTTCATACATGGAACAGAGTGATAACAGTTGAGGAAATGACCCCTAGGATGTCAAAAGTGATTGTAGTAGGGTATAATGACTGAGGAATGACCCCTAGGATGTCAGAAGCAATTGTAGTAGGGTATAATGACTGAGGAATGACCCCTAGGATGTCAGAAGTGATTGTAGTAGGGGATAAAAACTGAGGAAATTACCCCTAGGATGTCAAAAAAGGTTGTAGTAGGGGATAACAACAGAATGGAAGGTGACTGGCGATGATTTGGGCTTCATCTGCAACGACTCCACGCCTGATGGGTAGACATTTGTAGTGTAATTATTTCTATGTCCAATCTTTGAATTCTCAGTTTGTTAATGATTTCATGGTGGAATCTAGTTTTTGGTCTATAAGGCATCTCGGTGGTGTGGATTCTCATTGGTGTGCTAGGAATTTTATTACTATTGGAACTTTGTCAAAGCTACTCTTTATATGCTTGTACTCTGCCACTACTTGTTAATCTAATTCTTAGGCTCCTTTGCCACGCAAGCGCTAAATTCATTGAGATATTTTCCTAGACTTTGTCAACTTGTTTAGCTAGTTTTTCCTTTCCATTTGGAGGCGTCTTTACTTGGGATTCTCTCCTCACAAAGTATTATGCCTTGTTAACGAATGAGATCTCGTCCAGGGTGTAACCACCCCTTCCAACATTTACCCACTTTTACAAGCCCTCTAGGTAAATGTGAAGCGGAGTGCTAATATGACATGACTTGACCTCCAAGTTCCCATTATCGAAGTGGGGCCTACAATCTAAAAACTTATTAATATGCCTCAAGAGAACTAAATCACCCAGAAGTCAATCCACAATATTTGATTATTAGTTCCTAAGCTGGAACTACCTTTTTCTCTGGCCTAACCCCCAACCGCACCCACAACAAGGTATGCATGTGGTTATGAGGCTCCAACCACATTCATATGCCTAGTTGTCAGCAGTTATGACCCAAATATTCTTGTTCTATGCATGTGGTTTTAGGATCTATGCCACCTTTTCAACCTAGCCTCCAAAACCCTCCTTAGAACTGCCTGAAACTTTCCAAAAGCATGATTAAGATGACAACAATACCAAACATTCAAAATTGAACAAGATCTTAAGCTAGACAAGCCTAGTACACCACAGACATTTCGTCAAACACATGGTAAACATGTAAGCTACAGGTCATGAATGCATATATGATCATAAATCTTTGAAATTCATCTGATAATCACCAAGAAGGTGTAATTCCTTCTCAAGTATCTACAACGACACTTCTTAGCCCATGCATTCATGAACCATTCAAATACTTGTCAAATCATGAACAAGAGTCATATCTAGAGCACATCAGAGAACCATGCTTATAAACAACTTATAACCAGAATATTAGAAATGAAAAATCAACCATCAAATCAACATAATAACAAGTACAAGTGCCCATAGATCACAATAAGAAAATAATTCTTATTAACTTATACAAAAGCAAAACAAGTCAGGGACTTCCACGTACCACCTAACCATAGATAGGGTTGAACCAAATCTTTCTTTCATCCAATCACCCCCATGCCATTTTCCAAGTATGAATGTGGAAACTCATGGGATAAACCAAGATATAATCAAACCAAAGGCTCTATAGGTTAAACCACCTCCACCCTTAAACTACAATGATCTCACCTAAACCAATCCCAAGATCACAAGACCAAACCAAGCTTGGATGCCTGATAATTTCTTCACCATACCTTAAGGAATTTTCCTGCCTCCACCCACTTTTCAAAGGGCTTCCCGGAGAAAACCATCTCCACCCCCAACCCTTGGGAATTTTCCTGAGACCACCTCACCTGGTTCCAAAACCTTTCAACAATCTAAAGCTCAACCAAGAAATGAATCCCATCACACCATGGCTATCCAGGAAATGTCAAGGCAAGCCTGAAAACCATTTTAAAACCCAGCAAAACCCATGCCAATGACAACAAATGAACCAAACAAACAAATGTATGTACCATGCATTCACACCTCAGTTAGGAAATCACACATGCAACCTGTTACCTGCAAAATATTCTTGTTGAAGTTGTTGATCCAACCTTCTCCTTGTTTTCCTTTGCTTTCCTTTAATTGACTTTGCTTGTTTTCTTGCTTTCTCCTATTAAAGCTCTCTCGCTCTCTCTCTCTAAAAACTGACAAAAGTTGTGTATTGATTCTCTAATGCCTTTTTATTATTGATGTATCTATTTATTTTCCCTCGGTTTTCCTCTAATTTCCCTTGCATGAAAATTTGTGTCTCTTCACCTTCCTTTTCTCCTATATTCCTTATTTTCAAAATTAAAATGTCATTTATTGCTACTTTTCCTTTGACAATTTCCATAGTCATTATTAAACCACAAGTGATGTCCACTATGATGTTTGCCCAACATTCTTCTTGGAATATGTGTCCCATGACCTTGGTCTTATTTTGCCTTTATTATTCTTTATTACATGAAATTTAACCTAGGGTTATTACAGGGGTCTAGAGGTCGAGGCCCTCAAGGCCGATACTAGGCCCAACCCTAAGCTCAGAGCATTGCGGCTTTATTTCACTCCTCCACCCCTCTAGAAATCCAAAAGGAAATCTATCGGCTTGAAGCCTTAACTAATAATGATCGTCAAGCCTACTCTGATTCCGAAATCCAAAATGAAGTTGTTAATTGGGTTCCTAACCTTAGTCATACTAAAGGACGATGGAGTCAATATCTCAATTCCATCACCTTCCATTGGCAAATGAAAATTCCCCTAAACAAGGTCCTTAAGGAAAAGCACGAGGACCGCAATGATATCATAGTTTGTCTTAACGATATTCAACGAGTCCATCGCCACCAACGCTCTTGTCTCATTAGCATGGATGTTCACTTGGCCCACATAGAGG
Source organism: Pinus taeda (assembly GCA_000404065.3). Lineage (NCBI taxonomy): Eukaryota > Viridiplantae > Streptophyta > Pinopsida > Pinales > Pinaceae > Pinus > Pinus taeda. The sequence continues at coordinate 8,534 of APFE030908238.1, read as the reverse complement.
GTCATCTTTAATGTGACATCAAGCCCCCAGCTTCAACAGGTAGAAGTTCCCAAGATCTGGTGCAAGTCACTTCCTTGGATAATTGATGCTTCTCTAGATGTCTTGGCTAATGTTTTTTACTTTCAGTATAATATTTTCTCTATGAAGTTGTGTAGCTAGCAATAACTCACACTTGAATTTTTGTATATCTAGCTGAGAGCAATGTCAAAAACGTGAATTGCAAGCTAATTTATGTTAGGATGGTTTTGACTAGTAAAAATTAGATCAATGTCAAAATAGTTATGGTTTCCATTATAATAGACTCAAACAATGTTAAGGATAAAAAGTGATCTCTAATTTTATATGCATGTGAGCAATAAAAAAATTAATTAAAAATATCATAAAAATATGACATTTAACTATTTTTCTTTATAAAATTTAAAAGACTAAATAATTAAGAATTCATGACATATATACATTGATAAACAGATTAAACAAGTGCTACATAGTGCTAGCACCTGCCGCTTAGTTTAAATATAGCTAAATTAGAGTACAGGTTGTGAGCGTATTAATTAAAGACTTGATGAAAAAATAGATATGAAAGTAAAAATAAATGTTGTGCTAAAATGGCACTTTTTGGTGAGCACCCAACCTCATTGGTTGTAACGAATCTCTATAACTTATTTCATTAGCAATATTTTGTTCAAATTGATATGGAGAAACTTAGTTTAAACTCAATGAGATTAACATTATAAAATTAAATTTTATTATTTTTCAATATTATTTTGATTTATTTATTACTATATGTTATATTATCTAACTTTCCATTATTATTTTTTTTTTCTTAACTTATGGATAATACCATTTTGAAGCTTGTTTGTTTAGGAACGTCCATTTATGTGGAGGATCTTGCGCATCATTGTTTTCTAAATATGTAAGAGAGTAAATTTTTGCAACTTTCAGTTTTTTTAAATATACAAAAATAATGTTTTACAAGTTCAGAAAATTTAAGAAAGAAAAACAAAACAAAACATTATTTTTGATGTAGCTAAATTAATATTTTATTTATATGAAATAAATTCAAAATACTTTTAAAAAAATATTTTCATTATTTATAAAAACATGAAAAATCTATATCAATTTTTTAATTACAAAATTTTGTGTATTTATAATAATGTATTAACATGAGAATTATTTTATCATATCTATTAACAATGTGAAACTTTTAGTTTAAAAAAAAATTATTAATTTGAGATAAATAAATGAATAAATAATTAATTAAATAATATTTTAATTGTAAAATATATATTGTATAATTAATTTTCTATTATTACAGCGTTTATTTTACAATTTTATTCTAAAAAATAAACTAATAATATTTTTGAAACTTGTGTTGTTTCAATATTATTATAGTAAAAAGTTAATCACTAGTTGTGAAGGGAACTAATCTATTTATGTAAAGGACATTGCAAGAACATACATTCCAAATATATAAAAAACAAATATTTTACAATTCAAAAAATTGTAAAACATGTTTAAAAGTTTCTATGCATTTAGATTTAAAATACAAAATTCAACACTTCACTCATTTGTCAAAAAGATTGAAACAATACTTTCTAAGAAATCATAAATCTTATTGTTTTGGAAAAAAAGTTGCAAACCAAAAACAAGTTAAACAATAATATTAATGAAAAACAGATTTATAAAATATATATTTTTCCATTATTATAACACTATATTTTTAAATTTTTTTTAAAAAATTAGAACAATATTAGTTTTGAAGCTTGTGTTATTTCAGTATTATTATGGTAAAAAGCTAATTAATAGGTTTTTTTTCATTGTAATGTGATACTTTTTTGTTATTCATTAAATATGAATAAAAAAAAGTTTAGATTTTCAGTATTACAAACTTCCCAAGAAGAGACTAGAAATGGCTTTGTAGGAGCAGATTGGTGGAAAGGACTCATACCAGGCAAAATCACAAACCTTGAGCACCATATGACGTTGTAGAACTGAGCTAAAAATATAATAATACCTGAATAAAATGATTATGTAACAACTAGAGAAAACATAAAGTACAACTAGAAAATACAACCATTTAACAGGAATGCTTAAGAGGGCATTTAAAACCAGAGTTGGCCAAGCTAGCCTACAAACTTTGGAGCAAAATTGCTGGAAAAAATTATTGTCGCCAATCAACTGAGTGTTGTGCTTTATGTTAGGAGATCAATAGAAATGGTGTGGATGCTCTGGATCTTGTTGTCAGAAAGGTTTTCAAAAATAATTATTCTTGAATCCAATTTTAGAGCTCTCTTTGAGAGAAAGTCTGCTAGATTTGAACTATCTATAAATGTGTTGAAAGGTAATATCTTGAAACTTTGATTTTATTTCTTTAATTATAAGTTTCTATGCTTCTAAATGTAGCACCTCCAGGTGAGTCGCTCCTTTCAGCCAATCAACAACATATTTTGAGTCATGGAGAATGTGCATATGGTTAATGTTTTTTAGCTTAGTAAGCATCATAAGAGTCCATGCACTGATCAATTTAGCCTTGGTATTTGATCCAAATCCAATTCCAATTCTAAAATGGATGGATCTATTTTTTGGAAACTTAATCATCCCTCCTCCTCCACACACTTTCCCTTGTGCTGCCCCATCAAAGAAACCAATCGACAAATTCTCTGGAATGAATGGAAATTGAACTCTTCTCTGAGGTTTTGTTTTCTGAAGAGGAAGAAATTCCCTGAAATGGGAGATGATTTTCGAGACTAAGACCGAGATATATATCTTAGCATCTCTAAAAATGATTTTATTTCTCAACAACCAAATACTCCAAGCAAAAAATATAGGAAGGGTACTAAGATGTTTGTACTTCTTCTCCCAAGTAAAAAGAGTTTCTTTAAAGGACAACTTCTTTATATCTTCTATAATGCCCAAAAACTGCAGCACGAAGGACCATATTGCCTGAGTGAAATTACAATATATCATAAGATTATTAGTGGTTTCTTCATGTTGATTGCATAAAACACATCCACTCGGTCCCTGAAAAACTCTTTTTTGAAGGTTTTCCCAATTCAAAATTTTGTTGTGGAGCACCAGCCAAATAAGACATCTTAGCTTGGTTGGAATATGCCATTTCCAAATATATCTATACCACCATATATTAGTTGTTTTAATCTTTGAGTGCACAATCTCTTCATATGTTGAGTTGGCTTTGATCTTTCTAGCTGAGAAATTCAAGCTCAAAACCAAAGAGTCCCTAAAGTTATTCAATCCTGCTCCATTAAGATTTAGCTCTTTTATGAAGGTGTTTCATTCCTCTACTAAAGCATCCCCTAATTCCAAATTTGTTGTTGACATCCAATATTTTTGATAGAATTGAGAGGAATTTGGATTTTTTATATTTTGAAGATAGATTAATTCCTTGGATGCTAGAGCTTGTCTTAGTCATGAAGTCAATTTGTATACTTTGGCACCATTGATAACGGGATCCTTGCCAAGGATTACTTGCGTTACATCTCCCTGTTAGGTCCCTATAATACTAGTGATTCCCCCATTACTATTGACGTTGTATTCCTTATTATTATTGTTGTGCCCCTATTGTCCCCATATTGTTATTATTGTGCCCCATAGAATCCCTCTATTGTTATTTTTGTGCCTTTATATTATTATTGTTATTGTGACCCCTTAGACTCCTATATATAAAAAGGAGGTTTTGTCATTTGAATCATCCAAGAATTATTCATTTATGTAATGTAAAGGAGGTTGCCCCTTGAAGAGGCTAAATTCTAAGGCGTTGATCTATCTTTTCTATCTTTTTATGAGTTGGTTTCATAACATTTGGTATCAGAGCTTTGGATTCTAGGGTTTCGCTGCTCCAAACAGGTCATCGTTGCATTTGCGCTATAACCTTTTTTTCTGCAACGTTTCAGACGCTAAAAAAAACCCATTTAGGCCGAAATCATTTTGAACCTCGGGTCCTAATTTCAAAGCTTTTTGAGCTATATTTGCGGAGATATGATCTGAGGAAGTTGGCCTTTTTGCAGACTCCCGAATTACATTCCAAACAGGTGACCTGGGGAAAGTCCTCATAACTTTTGTTTTGAGCATCAAATTAAAATTTTGTAAGAATTTACAGAAGGAGGACAGAATATAGTTTCTTGTGTCTATTTTTTAGATCCGAAGGTCAAAACAGTGACACGTGGAACTTCATACAAGTTCGCTCTTCTGAAAAGGTATATAATCAGGTCATCTTGGGAGATTGTGCATAAATCTTTCTTGGAGAATCTAAATTTGATCAGACTGGTGGCACTGGAAAGAGGACACAGAGGGCTACTACAGGTTGTAATTTCAAAACTAGATGATCCGAAATTACAGAGATACATCAAATTCAATATCGAGCTCCTACAAAGTGAAAAAAGGTGTGTAGTTTTTTTAATTTTTGCATAAGCTTGGTTTGAAAAATTAATTTGAAGGAATTCAAAGGGCATAGTAAAGCATTATTATCGGTAATTGATGCCCCGAGGAAAGAAAATGCAAACACATAGAAAGAAACCTGAAAGCTCTAGCATGAATCATGAAGAAGAGGAAGAAATGCAACATGATATATCAAAATTACGAGACCAAGTGCAACAAATGTCACTCGCACAAAAAGTAACAGAATCTAAGATGGATGGTTTAAAGAAAGATGTAGAAGCTAATATGTATGGTGTGGAAGCTAAGATGAATGACGTGGAAGATAAGATGGACAATTTGAAGATAGATTTGAAGACAGATTTGAAGATAGGCATGGAACATTTGAAGACAGATTTGACAAAGTTTCTAAAAGAAATGCTTACTAATGGTGAAAAGGTAGTAAAGGAAACTCATAATGAGAACAAAATAAATGTTAATCATGATTTCATAGACTCTAATGTTGGATCGAAGAACCACCATATTCCAAAAATCAATATGAAGAAGTTTGATGGCAAGGATCCCGCAACATGGATACTACAGATTGAGCAATTTTTCGATCTCCATAATGTGAAAAACACACAAAAGGTACGTATTGCAACTTTATGTTTTGGAACCAAATCAGTTTGTATGGTATCGATGGCTTTGCTCTCGTAAACAAATTGTCACTTGGGCAATTTTTACGGAAGAAATGACAGCACATTATGAGGATACAAAAAGTAACAACTTTTTTAGCCAATTGATAAGTCTCTAACAAAAGGGTTCAATGATGGAGCACATTGAGGACTTCCAAAAATTGAACATAAGGGTAAAATATATTCCAGAGGAGCATAGGATTGATGTGTTCTTAGGGACTTTAAAGGATAATATCCAACATGAGGTTCGCCTTTGGG
>APFE030908233.1:0-14515 GCA_000404065.3 Pinus taeda | reverse complement strand
TAGTTTTTTTTTTAACGTTTATTTTCAATTTTTAACTTCTTCAGTTTTTTTTTAACTTGATGCTACCCACCCTACCCTCTAGCTTGTATAAAAGGATTGAGATATTCCACATGGCTTAGAAAGAGCCTTAGTCAAGAATTGGCTCACAAAGAACAAAGCATGTCACAAATGGGATTTGAACTTGGGTGGTAAGGATTACAGTTTCTATGTTCACCCACCTCAAACTAGACCCAATTAACAATATGCACTATAATTATTTTCATAACCTGTAGTGATGAATGTTAGTTATATAACCTTTCGTGAGTGAGTGAGTTTATTACATAACCTCTAGTGGACCTTGTAGCCAACTATCTTGATTCTTTGAAATGTTCTCAACCACAAAGTCTCTCCCTTCAATTGTGTAAGCCACTTAACATGTATTAAGTTTTTTTCTTTGAATAATAACATGTGGGGGATAAAATGGCGATTAGAGCATGCCTATGTAGAGGTCACTGTGCTTAGTGGCAAAATTATGAAAAATGAAACACTCTCATGGGCGGATAAGAAGAATCATTAATAGCCTAGGACTACCAGTTCATGTCCATTGGATACCCAATGTAGAAATGTTAGTCGAAACTATTATAAAAACATCGTGCAAGACCACTTCTCTTCCTTTGTTCGTATTTTTATAATAAAGTGGATGTGAACCATAAAAGTCACTTTCAAAGTAACTTGAGCATAGATACTATAGCCCACATTAGTCCCATCTTAAGAAAAATAGAAAAAGTTCCCATCAATGCATTGCACCAAAAGAAAATTTCACTAGCTTTCAATATTAGAGTCACATTTGACCTAGTGTGCATATTACACATGACCCAACTCAATTGAAGTAAGAGGTGGAAGTTTATTTCAAGCACAAAAGAGTTGAAATTCCAGCTTCCACTACAATATACTTTCAAATCTAGGCATTTCTTTCAATCTTTTGAATAACTGAAAGATATGATATTCCTTCTTGAAATCAACAATATCAATGATAGACTCCTCTAATCTATAGGAAGGATCCTATATGGGAATCCATGTATGGATGCTTCCATCCACCTTTTTGTATATTGCTTGTAAAGAAGGAGCTTTTTTAGATTGTATATTAAAAGTTCAAACTACAATTACTTTCACTATAGTTAAGTTTTTGTGCTATGGGCAATAAGGCCTTGCAGAAACCATAATTATGATGGTCTAATCATCGTCTGATCATCTCAAAATACTAATGAGAAAGAGGGAACTAATAATCAATGCCAAGAAAAAAAACCCCAAATAAGCTTGTCAAAAAATGCTAGCTAAAACAATTGATAGTGTTTAAATTAAATAGTTGATTTTAAGAACTATTTTAGTATGCACTTAAAAGCTATGGTTGTAGCATGATTTTTTTTGTTTGTTTAAAAGTTCTTTAACTTTGTATAATAATTAGTTTGGTTGTTCCAGGCAAAGGAATTTGCAAAGTATTATAAGTACTTAAATACTTGTCCATGTTGTAGTAGAAAAATATTTTTTTAGAAATGTTTTAACTTGGATATTTAATGGGGATCTTCTCTATCCAACATACCATAGCCAACCCTTTCCTTCTCACATTAACCTATTATTTGTGCCAACATCACTATCAATGGAGACATACCTCGAAACATGATCAATCAAGAACATTATCTTTGATTAGTTGGTTTAATGTGCTAGCCATACCCATCTAGTAAAACTAATACAATGGAAGATCCCTTACATTATTTTTCCCTTGGTATTTGTTAATGTTCCCCCCTCATTGCTAGGGCCTATATTCATTTTTTTTTGTAGGTCAAACTACCAACCTTTACCCTTGACTTTTGAATTTTTGAGTGTCATTGCTATTTTTTTTCTTTTGAATTTGATGAATTTGTGGATTATTCCATGCAATTTATGGTATTTGAGAATACTCGCCCTTGTTTTGTGGCTCTTAGTAAAAAACATAGGGTGCATGAAAGATCCTTTCCTATTTGCTTAATTTATTTTACGTATGCAAACTAGTTGGGTTACTTGTCATTGGTATAAGTTGCATGCTCATCCAACTTGTAAAAAATACTCTCCTTTACTCATTCTCAAATATAATTATTTATATTTTGAAAACTGAAATCAGTGACCTTGTTTCTAGAAATAATATTTCCACTAATATCACTAGAGGCAATGTCCTAGAAATCAATTTTGTTTTTGTATTTTCCAATGATGCAAAGGAGTCTATCTCCCATCTCCCACCCTTTTACTCTTAGTGACTAGTTTAAACATGCTAAATAGGTTCACATGAAAGGAGTTAGATAAATAAAACAATTTATTTTCTTTTACTATGGCATAGGAAAAACATGTGAAGCATGAAGCCAAATCCATTGAAACAAATACAAATCAAACAATCCAAATGATTTAATCTTTTCTCTTTGGCCCAAAATTTTCTTTTCCCAAGATTAACCTTGAACCTTTTTTTCCTCTAGAAATATATTTATATTCCATACGAGGAATATACTTGTTTCGGTCCTCGACTAATTGCTCATAGTTAACATTAAGGCTTGAAGCCATTGCAACAAAGTTCATCATGTCAATTATAGGAATTGAAGCTCGGTGGGGAGGATAACAATCATTCATCCCAACAACTAAACAAAAATCCAATTGACAAGATTAATCTTGAACCTTATTTCAAGCTAGCTATAAGCCATTTTCCTCCTTCGGATTGTGACAATAAGTTTTCCAATTGAAGTAATAGGTACATTTTTGTTTACTTCAACTTGGTCTTGCATTGAGTCTCGAGATAGTTCATTGTTTAGTGATTTCTTGTGGGTTAAGAAACCATACTTGAGATGGATTAACTCTCCTTTAGGTATGATACTTTTCCTTCATTTTCTTTTCCATATATAGGATAATTATCATTTTATGACATTTTATGATTAGGGTTTAGGGTTTAGGGTATGGGGTTTAGGGTTAAGGTGTTGGATTTAGCGTTTATAACAATTTAGTAAATTGTTTTAATAAACACTTAAATAAAAATTACAAAACACTTTTTAAAATGTCATAAAATGATTTAGGATTTAGGGTTTAGGGTTTAGGGTATGGGGTTTACGGTTAAGGTGTTGGATTTAGCATTTATAACAATTTAGAAAATTGTTTTAATAAACAACTAAATAAAAATTACAAAACACTTTTTAAAATCTCATAAAATGATTAGGGTTTAGGGTTTAGGGTTTAGGGTTTAGTGTTTAGGGTATGGGGTTTAGGGTTAAGGTGTTGGATTTAGCATTTATAACAATTTAGTAAATTGTTTTAATAAACACTTAAATAAAAATTACAAAACACTTTTTAAAATGTCATAAAATGAATAAGGTTTAGGTTTTAGGGTTTAGGGTATGGGGTTTTGGGTTAAGGTGTTGGATTTAGCGTTTATAACAATTTATGAAATTGTTTTAATAAAAACTTAAATAAAAATGACAAAACACTTTTTAAAATGTCATAAAATGATTAGGGTTTAGGGTATGGGGTTTAGGGTTAATGTGTTGGATTTAGCTTTTATAACAATTTAGTAAATTGTTTTAATAAACACCTAAATAAAAATTACAAAACACTTTTTAAAATGTCATAAAACGATTAGGGTTTAGGGTTTAGGGTTAAGGTGTTGGACTTAGCGTTTATAAGAATTGTGTAAATTGTTTTAATAAACACTTAAATAAAAATTACAAAACACTTTTTAAAATGTCATAAAATGATTAGGGTTTAGGGTTTAGGCTTTAGGGTTTAGGGATCAGGGTTTAGGGTTCAGGGTTTAGGGTTTAGGGTTTACGGTATGGGGTTTAGGATTAAGGAGTTGGATTTAGCGTTTATAACAATTTAGTAAATTGTTTTAATAAACACCTAAATAAAAATTACAAAATACTTTTTAAAATGTCATAAAATAATTAGGGTTTAGGTTTTAGGTTTTAGGGTTTAGGGTATGGGCTTTAGGGTTAAGGTGTTGTATTTAACGTTTATAACAATTTAGTAAATTGTTTTAATAAACACTTTTTAAAATGTCATAAAATGATTAGGGTTTAGGGTTTAGGGTACAGGGTTTAGGGTTAAGGTGTTGGATTTAGCGTTTATAACAATTTAGTAAATTGTTTTAGTAAACACCTAAATAAAAATTACAAAACACTTTTTAAAATGTCAAAAATGATTAGGGTTTAGGGTTTACGGTTTATGGTTTAGGGTATGGGGTTTAGGGTTAAGGTGTTGGATTTAGCGTTTATAACAATTTAGTAAATTTTTTTAATATACACTTAAATAAAAATTGCAAAACACTTTTTAAAATGTCATAAAATGATTAGGGTTTAGGGTTTAGGGTTTAGGGTTAAGGTGTTGGATTTAGCGTTTATAACAATTTAGTAAATTATTTTAATAAGCACCTAAATAAAAATTACAAAACACTTTTTAAAATGTCATAAAATGATGAGGGTTTAGGGTTTAAGGTTTAGGGTTTAGGGTGTAGGGTATGGGGTTTAGGGTTAAGGTGTTGGATTTAGCGTTTATAACAATTTAGTAAATTGTTTAAATAAATACTTAAATAAAAATTACAAAACAATTTTTAAAATGTCATAAAATGATTAGGGTTTAGGTTTTAGGGTGTTTAGGGTATGGGGTTTAGGGTTAAGGTGTTGGATTTAGCGTTTATAACAATTTAGTAAATTGTTTTAATAAACACTTAAATAAAAATCACAAAACACTTTTTAAAATGTCATAAAAAGATTAGGGTTTGGGGTTTAGGGTTAAGGTGTTGGATTTGGTGTTTATAACAATTTAGTAAATTGTTTTAATAAACACTTAAATAAAAATTACAAAACACTTTTTAAAATGTCATAAAATGATTAGGGTTTAGGTTTTAGGGTGTTTAGGGTATGGGGTTTAGGGTTAAGGTGTTGGATTTAGCGTTTATAACAATTTAGTAAATTGTTTTAATAAACACTTAAATAAAAATCACAAAACACTTTTTAAAATGTCATAAAAAGATTAGGGTTTAGGGTTTAGGGTTAAGGTGTTGGATTTGGTGTTTATAACAATTTAGTAAATTTTTTTAATAAACACTTAAATAAAAATTACAAAACACTTTTTAAAATGTCATAAAATGATTAGGGTTTAGGTTTTAGGGTGTTTAGGGTATGGGGTTTAGGGTTAAGGTGTTGGATTTAGCATTTATAACAATTTAGTAAATTGTTTTAATAAACGCCTAAATAAAAATTACAAAACGCTTTTTAAAATATCATAAAATGATTAGGGTTTAGGGTTTAGGGTTTAGGGTATGGGGTTTAGGGTTAAGGTGTTGGATTTAGCGTTTATAAAAATTTAGTAAATTGTTTTAATAAACACTTAAATAAAAGTTACAAAACACTTTTTAAAATGTCATAAAATGTTTAGGGTCTAGGGTTGAGGGTTTAGGGTTTAGGGTTTAGGGTTTAGGTTTAAGGTGTTGGATTTAGCGTTTATAACAATTTAGTAAATTGTACTAATAAACACTTAAATAAAAATTACAAAACACTTTTTAAAATGTCATAAAATGATTAGGGTTTAGGTTTTAGGGTTTAACGTTTAGGGTTTAGGGTATGGGGTTTAGGGTTAAGATGTTGGATTTAGCGTTTATAACAATTTAGTAAATTGTTTTAATAAACACTTAAATAAAATTACAAAACACTTTTTAAAATGTCATAAAATGATTAGGGTTTATGGTTTAGGGTTTAGGGTTTAGGGTATAGGGTTTAGGGTTAAGGTGTTGGATTTAGCGTTTATAACAATTTAGTAAATTGTTTTAATAATCACTTAAATAAAAATTACAAAACGCTTTTTAAAATGTCCAGACCTAATTTCATTTTTTAGGGAGCTTGACATAGGAAAGTGAACTATGCTCCGAGCAGTCCTAATTTCATTTTTTAAGGAGCTTGACATAGGAAATGAACTATGCTCCGACCAAACCTAATTTCATTTTTTAGGGAGCTTGACATAGGAAGTGAACTATGCTCCGCCCGAACCTAGTTTCATTTTTTAACGAGCTTGACACAAGACAAGGAACTATGCTCGGCACCTTTGTTTCATTTTTTAACGAGCTTGACACAGGAAAGGAACTATGCTCAGACCAGACCTAATTTCATTTTTTAGGGAGCTTGACATAGGAAAGTGAACTATGCTCCGACCAAACCTAATTTCATTTTTTAGGGAGCTTGACATAGGAAGTGAACTATGCTCCGCCCCCACCTAGTTTCATTTTTTAACGAGCTTGACACAAGACAAGGAACTATGCTCGGCACCTTTGTTTCATTTTTTAACGAGCTTGACACAGGAAAGGAACTATGCTCGGACTAGACCTAATTTCATTTTTTAAGGAGCTTGACGTAGGAAAGCGAACTATGCTCTGACCAGTCCTAGTTTCATTTTTTAAGGATCTTGACATAGGAAAGCGAACCATGCTCCGAACTTCTTGTTTCATTTTTTAGGGAGCTTGACATAGGAAAGTGAACTATGCTCCGACCAATCCTAATTTCATTTTTTAAGGAGCTTGACATAGGAAATGAACTATGCTCCGCCCGAACTTCATCATAATGAACAGGAAGTCGGGGCTTCCAAGAGTGGCACTCCCGATGGGAGGTCAATGTCTCGGAAGTCAGGACCCAATGCCCCCAGGACACTATGCATGATAGCGACATTGCTGGATATAGGCATGGGAGAGGTCGCCACGTAGTTGATCTGGGGTGAGACAGATGCAACTGGTGGATGAGAACCAAGAGGGAAGGACAATTGTGCCAGAGGGGCTTGTGGACGAATGAACGATAATTGATCCATTGTCACTATTCTTCCATCGTGTGGAAAGCAAACCACACGAAAAAGTAAAGAAACAAGGGCTCCCATGGCATACACATAGTCACGACCAAGGAGAAGACTGAAGTCTAAAGAACCTTGGGTAACCGAGACGTCTATATAGACAGTCTTACCTCCTAAAGTGACAGGGAACTTTGGAAGGATCCCTAATGGTTGACTTGTTCCTCTGTCAAAAGCGGTGAGATTCGGTGCGACAGGTACAAGCGATGGGGAACCCAAAGCCTGCCAAGTAGTAACGGGCATAAGACTAACTGATGCTCCTTCATCTAACTTGGTGGGGGAACCATATGGTTTCCCCCCTGCTCGGAAGGGACCGAATCAGAATTCTCCAGAGAGGCTGGGATGGGAAAACCATTATCAAGCTCAGGAGAATCCGATGAGACGAGAAGAACATGGGAAGTTTGCTCTTCCGAAACAGAGTGGTCGATAGGAGGTGAGCTCCGGTCGACACTCTTTCCGACCAATGGTTGGTCTGGAACAGGCTGGGCACAGCCAGGTTTGGGAAGAGGAGCCTGGACAAGAGAAGAATGTGAACCAATCTCATTGTCGGGAGGCGAATGATCTGCAGTTGCAGAAAGACGTTGATATCCAACGGGGAGTTGGGGCGAGGGAGTTGGGAGACTTTCCAAAATAGTGGAGGCTTTATCCATGAGTGGACAAAGGTGAAGGGGATGATTTCCTTCCCAAAGTCTGCAGGGGATTCGAATCTTCCCTTTTCCCTTGCCATTCCCAACTGATGAGGTAACATCGCCGTGAGCTTCAGTGGACGATGAGGGGTGGGCCGGATTGCGAGACCATATTTCTAGTACCCTGGGAATGCCAAGGCAATCGCGAAGAAGATGGTCCTCCTTGCATAATCGACAAGGAAACTTAACCTTCCGCGGGGGAGCAGAAGGGGGCCCGACTTCAGGTGTACTTGAGGGAGTAACGGTTGTGCTTGTAGTCTCTCCCTTAGGAGACTTCTTCTTCTTGCTCTTCTTCTTCTTCTTCTTAGCCACCTGGTTATTCGAATCGAGACTTTCACCAGGCGAAGTACAAGAAGAAAACGTAGAGGTAGGCGTCGAAGGGGAGAGGTCCACCTTAGGTTCAACATGATGTTGTTCAGGTGGAGGGACTGATGGAGTATTAGCCGACACGGTAGGGACCAAGGAGGTTGAAAACAACCAAACAGGCAACCCAACAGTTAACCCTGGAAGGGATAACGTCGCCATATAAGGAGTACCAACATTCCCAAGAGGAGGGAAATGACTAGGATTCCCGTCAGGAGGGGAACTTGGGTTGGTGAACCCTGGAAAAGTTGCCATAGCAAAAGAAACCTACTCAAGCTAACGCACACAAGGTCTAGCCAGGTAATGTTATTGAGGCCAAATAAATTTTTAAGACGCAGGAACTGAACTTGACCTTTTCATGTTTTGAGAGTCAAGAAAAGGACGAAAAGATGACTCTAGTCTCCTTCGAATGTTTAATGAGCACGAAGTGACAAGACGCTCACTTACACCTTTTCTTTTAGAGAGTCCGAAAAGGATCAAAAGTGACTGCTCTAGAGATTCTAAGCAAAAGGTTTACCAAGCAATCCGTAAAACTGCTTATACACCTTGGCAATCGTATGAGAACCAAGGACTTTCTGTACTGTAGTCAATCTTCCCGAATGTTGTGTTCGGTGCGTTACAGTTCACAAGGCGGCAGACTCGGCTTCCTATGGATAAAGGATGCGAACCTAGTGGAGTCTCCCCATATATATGCGACGGTACGTGGGAGCCCAAATCCGTGCTAGACCACAATTGAATCACACCAGGAGGAATCACCCAACCTTAATGCGAAAACAAGAGTGACTAGGTTTAACGACACCGGAGCACGTCTCTAGCCTAGACCTCTACATATTTGCATTAAGTTCCAATGCGTTTTTAGATAAATTTGGTTTATTTTACGGTTGATCTTGAATTAAGTTTTGATTTCAGGTCCTACCGTATGATCTCTCAGAAATACTTAGATGCAAACTACATGCCAAAGAACATCATTTCGTTCGATGAATTCTAACTATGAGAAGGTTAGGAATTTTTCAATCAAACAAAACGAACTCAAGCAATCAAACAACCTAATGCAACTAATGGTAAGGAAAGGAAACTTTTCTTTTGAAAACACAAACCAACGAAATGTTCTTTTCCTTTTAACTATTAAATGCAAAAGATACTAGTTTGATTTTCTTTTCAATGGCAAAAAGCACTTAAAATGATTTTGAGAGATAGCTACACCAAGCAAAAGGAATAAAATCACTCGATGAAAACACAAGAAAGTTCCCAAGACACCAAAAACCAATTTCCCAAATCAAAGGAAAACAAAGGTTAATGAGCTATGTGATCTAAGCTCACCGAGACAAAAAGGAATTCAAAGGAGGAAGGCAATCACAATTCACTTGAAAAGTGTGCAAACGTAATCTATGCACAAATGAGAATTCTAATTATGCATATGTGATCTATGTAAGAGAATTCTCAAACACAAGATGATTCTAATGTAATCTAAGAACCAATCAAGTGTAAATCAAGAAAACTGGGTGAGATTTCCAAACAAGCTAAAAGTGAATCACTCGAAGCATAGAATACCAAATTTTCACAACCACTAGATGAGTACGGAAAACAACCAAAAAGTTGACTGGATTATCAAACCACAACTTCCCACAAAAGGCTCGACATGCAAAGCCACTAGATGTTCTAGGGATAGGATACAAAATCGATAGAAATAAGAAAACAACTGAAGGATAAAAGTAATAACCAGTCACACAAAGGTATAACACACTTCCAGAAGCTACAAAAGATATAGAAAAACAAAAATACGAGTTTAAGGATATTTCAACTAACAAACTGGCAAAATTCACAGAGCTGGCGCGACTGTGAATCTGCAACTTGCGCTATTCAGGAATTGGCGCGACTGTGAAAGGAAAAAACGCGCCAACTGGCGCGACTGTCAAAAGAAAAAATGCGCCAACCGCGTTTGCTGACCCAGAAAGCTCATTAACTTAGGCAAGCAAGAGAAAACTAACATGCAAGACAAACTCCAAATTGTTCAGTCCGTAAACCAAACTGGAGATTGACTTAATGGCTTTGATCTACTTCACTAATGCAAAGAAATAGTTTTTTGAAGGCTATCTGGCCATGCTTCAGGCTCCGTCTAAAGTTTACAAATCAAACAACAAGCTAAACTCCCCAGTGGAGTTGCTAAATTGTTGAACAGGTAAATACCCTCTGCGGACAGAGGCGATCCCACTAGCCCAGAACGGGTCTAGCAACAATCAATCAATGCTACTCTGCAAGTTCCTAGTTGCAATTACAAAGTGGGTAATGAACACCTACTTGGATTCCAGCGCTATGTTTGATGAAGAGATGCCGCTCTCACTCCTTTGCTCCGGCCGGTCACAATCGTCCACTATCCTCGTGGACGGACACCTGCACAAGCAAAGAGAAGACAAACACAAGCGTAAAATCTAGTAAAAGCAACTATACATCAGTCAGAAAGGATGTAATTCACATTAACCATTATAAGACAAATGAGAATGGAACCATAACAATAGTCATCTATTAATGAATGATATGCATAGAAAGATACAACCAAGGTTCTGACGTTGAACCTATTCTCTGGTTGGGCGAGCAGCTATGTATGCCTTGCAATAGACCTTCTCTCTCTCAGGATTCCGGTAGCATAACCTCCCTATGCTTCAAGAATCTTACTATCACTCTAGACAAGCATAATCACAACTAGCATTACTCCAGACCTCCTAGAACTCTAGAACTCCTAGAACTCCAAAACTCTCTTAGAACTCCAGAACTAGCTTGTCTAATGCATGAGGACAGACTTTTATAAATGGAGAAGGGAGGAAGATTCAATGTACCAGGACGCCCATTGTGGATCGACATTATCTCCGAAAAGCTACTGAGGATAGATGTCAAGCATAGATGATGACTCTCGACCTCTATCAGATAGATTTTTTCCCTCAAAAGATTTCATGATCTGAAAGGAAAAAACATATGGGTGCGCGTTTGCCAAAAATCATTACCAAACTTAGTTGGCGCGAGTGTTGTTCTAGGACAGATCGCCAATGGGTGCACCCCTTTTTGAGGATCTCAGTGATTGGCCTGGATAAGACACTGTGTACCTGCGCCAATGGAAAAAGGGCACTTTTCAAGGATAATTTGCAAAAGGTGTCTTCAGGGAACATGAAGTACATACTCAGGGGAACATAATGCAAGTGTTTTTAGGCTATGTCACTGCTCACAGGTCCCGGAATGTATCCTCCAATGTACGAAAACAGGGGTAACAGGGTGATCAATGGTGACAAATTACTGTGTAACAGACGCCCTCAAACGACTCACCGAAAAGAAGGGACAAGGGAGAGACGGGAAAACGAGCTGCACGAACGTGCACAAAGCCAACCTCGGGTCACAACTTAGCATTTTTTGATACAGGCTCGTTCGCTCGGGTGCGCCCTCGCCCGACCCGCCTGAACGATTTCACCCGAACGACCCGCTCGAACGAGTTCACACGCACGCCCTCAAACGACTTACCGAAATGAAGGGACAAGGGAGAGCCGAGCAAACGAGCTGCATGAACGTGCACAAAGCCAACCTTGAGTCACAACTTAGCATTTTTTGATACGGGCTTGTTCGCCCGCGTGCACCCTCGCCTGACCCGCCTGAACGAGTTCCCCCAAACAACCCACCCGAACGACCCACCTAAACGAGTTCACATGCACGCCGTCAAACAACTCATCAAAACAAAGGGACAAGGGAGAGCCGGGCAAACGAGCTGCGCGAACATGCACAAAGCCAACCTCAGGTCACAACTTAGCATTTTTTGATACGGGCTCATTTGCCCGGGTGCGCCCTCGCCCGACCCGCCTGAACGAGTTCACCCGAACGACCTGCCCGAACAAGTTCACACGCACGCCCTCAAACGACTCACCGAAATGAAGGGACAAGGGAGAGTTGGGCAAACGAGTTGCACGAACGTGCACAAAGCCAACCTTGGGTCACAACTTAGCATTTTTTGATATGGGTTCGTTCGCCTGCGTGCGCCCTCGCCCGACCCGCCTGAACGAGTTCACCCGAATGACCCGCCCGAACGAGTTCACACGCACGAACGACCCACCTGAACGAGTTCACCCGCCCGTACGATTTCACATGCACACCCTCAAATGACTCACCAAAATGAAAGGACAAGGGAGAGCCGGGCAAATGAGCTGCATGAATGTGCACAATGCCATCCTTGGGTCATAACTTAGCATTTTTTGATACGGGCTCGTTCGCCCGGGTGCGCCCTCGCCCGACCCGCCTGAACGAGTTCACATAGATGCCCTCGCCCGAATGACCTGCCCGAACGAGTTCACACGGACGCCCTCACCCGACCCGCCCGAACGAGTTCACACGCACGCCCTCGCCCGACCCGCCCGAACGACCCACCCGAACAAGTTCACACACACGCCCTCAAACGACTCACCGAAACGAAGCGACAAGGCTCCCACGTATTAGCTCTAGAATTAATATGGTTATCCGAGTAGTATGGTACCATCAAAAAAGCTATAACCGATTTAATGAGCCATCCGCAGTTTCACAGTCTGAATTAGTTCATACTTAGACATGCATGGCTTAATCTTTGAGACAAGCATATGACTACTGGCAGGATCAACCAGGTAGCTCCCTCCCACTTCAAAGGGCATTCCGGGTGCTCTCTTACCAAGAGCCAACCTGAACACCCATCGATTCAGAGAGATGTCAAAATATCACGTAAAACTTTTATGCCTTGCACCTCTTGCATCCCAAGAAGGAAGCACATGCAACATGCCCAGGACATGGTGAACAAATGGGTAGACTTGCCGAGCCACAACGCACCAAGGCCACTCCGGAGTTTGCAACCGCGCCCCCGACCAAAAATAAAATGAGGGATCACTCACCCACTACCCTAGAAATGAATGCCTCCAAAAGCCTCCGCGCCGCGCAGCGAGGCCACCTAGGAGTCCACCCGGACAACAGCAACGATGGACCTCGATCGCGTGATTGCCTGCGGCAGCCTCAATGCAAAGGAAACAGAAGGAAATAAAACAACAAGACCAACCGAGCCCACAACCTCTCTTAGAAATGCCCCCTGAACCTCCAGGCCACGCACTAAGGCCACCTAGGAGTCCACCCGGACAACAGCAACGGTGGACCTCGATCACTCGACCGCCTGCGACAACCACGATGCGAAGGCAAAGGAAGGAAATAAATGCAAATATGGAGGCTCGCTACATAATACAAGAACATATCCAAACAAGAGGAGGGATCGGGCAACCCTGCACCCCACGCACCCTACGTAAAGGCAACCTAGGAGATTTCCAACAGCTTTACCGACCAGACGATGAATAACTTTCCCCTACGGCCACCTCCACGCAAAGGAGGGAGGTCGAAGCGTTCCACCTCGAAATCCTTCTTCCAGATAGCCCCCACCATCGACGTAGTAAGCCTCCTCCCCATTGGACCACGAGCGCATACACAATTGTAACAACACATGCCCCAACTCTCCCCTCCCCGCACGGAGGACACCTAGGAGTCCACTCAGACAGCAGCAACGATGGACCTCGATCGCATGATCGCCTGCGGTAGCCTCAACACAAAGGAAATGGAAGGAAACAAAAGAAGATCAACCGAGCCCACAACCTCTCTTAGAAATGACTTGCGACCCTCCCCGCCGTGCACCGAGGCTACCTAGGAGTCCACCCGGACAGCAGCAACGGTGGACCTCAATCATTCGACCGCCTGCGACAACCACGATGCGAAGGAAAAGGAAGGAAATAAATGTAAATCAAGAGGCTCGCTACAAAATACAAGAACATATCCAAACAAGAGGAGGGATCGGGCAGCCCCGCACCCCACGCACCCTACGTACAAGCAACCTAGGAGATTTCCCACAGCTTTACCGACCGGACGATGAATAATTTTCCCCTACGGCCACCTCCACGCAAAGGAGGGAGGTCAAAGTGTTCCACCTCGAAATCCTTCTTCCAGATAGCCCCCACCATCGATGTAGCAAGCCTCCTCCCCATTGGACCACGAGCGCATACACAATTGAAACAACACATGCCCCCAACCCTACCCTCCCCGCACGGAGGCCACCTAAGAGTCCACCCGGACAGCAGCAACGATGGACCTCAATCGCATGATCACCTACAGCAGCCTCAATACAAAGGAAATGGAAGGAAACAAAACAAGACCAACCGAGCCCACAACCTCTCTTAGAAATGCCCCACGGCCCTCCCCGCCGTGCACCAAGGCCACCTAGGAGTCCACCCAGACAGCAACAACGGTGGACCTCGATCACTCGAACGCCTGCGGAAACCATGATGCGAAGGCAAAGGAAGGAAATAAATGCAAATCAAGAGGCTCGCTACACGATACAAGAACATATCAAAACAAGAGGGGGATCGGGCAGCTCCGCACCCCATGCACCGTACGTACAGGCAACCTAGGAGATTTCCCACAGCTTTACCGACCGGACGATGAATAATTTTCCCCTACGGCCACCTCCACGCAAAGGAGTGAGGTCGGAGCGTTCCACCTCGAAATCCTTCTTCCAGATAGCCCCCACCATCGACGAAGCAAGCCTCCTCCCC
>APFE030908230.1:68612-136479 GCA_000404065.3 Pinus taeda | reverse complement strand
ATATCTAATAAAAATAATAGCACAAAAAAAACTATTACAATAAAAATATTACTATTATCATTACAAATAATAATAATGATTATTTAATATTATAAACCCAAGGGATAATAATATCAATCTTTTAGGTATATTAATCTAAGGATGCATATTTCTAGAGTATAATACTATTCATAGGTTTATAATATTAATCTTTTAGGTTCATTATAAATCATAGTATCTAAGGGTTTATATACCTTGGATTTATAATATTAGTCCCTAGGGTTTATAATACCTTGGGATTTTAGTATTAATCCTTGGGTTTAAAATATCAATCCCTTGGGTTTAATACTAAAACCACAAGGGATTATAAACCCAAGGCAATAATATAAATCCAAGAGAATAATAAACCCAGGGGATTAATACTAAAACCCCAAGGGATTATGAATCCAAGGGAATAATATTAAACCCAAGGGATTAATACTAAAACCCAAGGGATTATAAAAACCCAAGGAAATAATATTAAACCGTAGGAATATGGAACCTTACATTAATAAACCAAAGGAAATAATAAACTCGAAGAAAATAATAAACCTAATAAAATATGGTATAGTTTAATTTGAATGTTGTATGTATGTATATATGTTATTAGTTAATCAATATGCCTATTATGAATAATGTAGAGTTTAATTTAACCATTGTATGTATATATACTTTTACATGGATATATGTAAGTGTAAAAATATAGTGAGCTTTTCATAGAATGATTAAATAGTTGGTATAATAGAATGTTACCCTCTTTGTGGCTCCCACATGAAGATAATAAGATAAAGAATAAGCTCCCCACCTTTGGAACTCTATATAACTTATTAATTATTAGATATATAAAAAAAAATATACCCATAGTTTATAATTTAATTATACTTTTAGTAAAATCTGTTTGTTATATTTTATAGTTTAGATTATATATTTAAATACAAAAATAAATTTATTACTCTAAAAAGCCTATCAACCTATCAAAATCAAAGAATGTTCAATATAAATAAAAATATAAACTCAAAGAGTGTTCAATAGAAATAGAAATGCATGGAGTGGATGGTATTTAGTCTTTGAATTCATTAAAGTGAATTCTCTTCGTGTTGTAGCAGCTACAAGACTCCTCCAAAAGTTTGTCTTAGCTTTTTTTTGGATCCTCCCTACCAACCTGTTACAGATCTATTTGGGCACATCACTCCCGACGATCAGATCAGTACAAATAGGGCACATCAAACCCTAGTTTCAATTGCTACATACCCTATACAAGTCATCATATTGAATGTTTTCATCCATGAAAGTTTCCTAGTTTGAAACACTACTGAAATGCCTCTTTAGGACACCAACGCAGCCTTGGTCAGGGAAAATGCTCTGCACAGTAGGTAGGCCTATTCAGACCTGTGTTGCAGATCACTTAGGCCCAGTTTAGCCTGTGCTGGGCGAGGATGAATGAAATTGACATAGGATTCTAGGAATATTCCTTTATTCTAGAGCATTCTAGAATGATGCCCAACTCTTATCTCATCCTATGAGCTCGATTTTGGATAGGCTCTGGATCATCCAACCCTCTATCCTCTCATCCCTTTCTCCATGGAAACTAACTATCCAATTATGGAAAACCATTCAATGCCCTAATTATGACAAAACAACTTGCATTTCCCTATAAATTGACCACTCATCATAGTGATCTGGAGGCTAGAACTTGGATATTATAGAGAAATAATGTTGGTTTGGGACTTGAAATCATTGTCAAGTAATGTTATGCTACTGGATTGATGTGTTATTGGTGTGATGAGGGTTTGGACTAAGCTGAATGATTGACATGGGATCGAACCACATTGGGTGTAACTCTCCTTCTATCAATCAATAAAGTTGTTTGTTCCTTTTCTAATACTTTTGTCTATACATATGATGAACGTATGTTCAAGTGTTGTCGATTCCATTTGTTTACAGTAGATAGATCATATGCTTTGATTGTTGTCGTATTCTGTTTATGTTGACAAGTACCAATTGAGCGAATTTAGTTTGAGTGGGAGCGATGAGAGAAATTCAAAGGAGATCAAATGAAGCAAAGGATCACAAGTAGGTTCCTTTATCTTATTTGTCTATTGTAGGAAAAGGTTAAACATCTTTAATTCTGTTGTTCTATGTGTAACTACCCACTTAGGGAAGATGTACTTATTCGTAGGTATAAATTTTGTATAACAAATTGGGGACCATACTGGAGAACAACCATCGTTCCTGGTAGTTTACCCTTATCATATTACATCCTAGTATACTTTACATGACTTCATTGATCCCTTTTCAGTCATTTTGAATTTTTTTTGGTCAAAAAAGTGTGCTTAAATGTCTTCTCATTGTGCTCTCTATCATCAACGCAATGTTGTTCTTGACATAGTGTGCTGCAGAGCATCCTTAGCTTAGAGACAGTGCTCTGCAATGCACTGTCTCCCACTAAGGGATGCGCTTATCCCTATCAAGCCAAAAACCCCATCTTTGGCTTGATTTTTCCAAAGTTTCTTCTGATGTTGTTTGCTGAAAGATGAATGTTTTCTATGGCTCTAAAATCAGTTTGCATTTCCTTTCCTAGCCCTACATTGACCTTGATTGTTTAGTGTTTCTTAGGAGATTTATTTACCATTATCAATTCATTGTCAAAGTTAGCTTACATTGATTAGTCTTTACTTTTCTGAAAAGAATTGTCATAAAGTCTTCATTTCTTCGAAAACGAAACTATCGTAAAGTCTTCGTTTCTTGTGAAAAGCATTGATTGATCATTTGTGCATTTAGTTTCTTTATGTTCATCTAAACATTAAACGAATGAAAAGAAAAACATGCATAATGCATTTAGAAGTTTTTGTGTTCTTGTAGGAATGGTATAGGGAAATTTGCATTAGATGTGCTCTATTCTCTTTGTTTAAAGATTATGATTGCTCTATCCCTTTTAGTTATGGTTTTCATTGTTTAAATCAAATGAAATGAATGTTACTTATCATAGCTGCATTATAGGAGTTTCAAAAACATCACGTGGTGAACCTAAAAGGCAAACTTTTAAACAAGATCAACTAAAATTTATCTGAATTAACCTAATGGAGCATTGTAACTTAACGCATAACATTTAGAGGTCTAGGCTAGAGACGTTTTCTGGCGTCGTTAAACATAGCAGCTATCGCTAATGGTCTGTGATACATTCTGATTGTGATACCTCATTCCATGTACGTAAGTATATCGTAGCTCGTTAACTTACTTTCAGGTATATCGAGCGGTGTTATAGTACAAAAATTATAAAGTAATGCTCTCACTGTGCGATTTCGCATTAGACAATGCTAACATAGATTGGGCCTCCATGTACTTCCGGGTATATTTGGGAGGACTACAATAGGTTGATATCCATCCATAGGTAACCGATCCAGCCTCCTTGTGTACTGTGATACACCGAAAACAACATTCGGGGAGATTACCTACATGTATTTTAAGTCCTTTGATTCTCTGAGGCAATATATTGCAGTTCACAGTTACTTGGTAATCCTTTTGCCTAGATTAACCTCTTTTTGTTTATTTCTTTTTATAATAAAATCAATCAGCAATCGTGGAGGAAAATCAACCTTTACCCTGTCATTCGCATAGGACAGTGAGTAAACCGACTTTACCTCCTGAAGCTACACCTAGTCAAAAAAATTAGTCTCGTTTAACTGAGTCCAGTACATCACAAACTTTTGGTTCTTCATCTGGTTTACCAGAGTCACCTATACAGGTACGTACTGGGATTCTAGTTACTCCTACTATTATTGGTTTATCTGCTACTGAAGTGGAACCTTTACAATTACCAGAGGATACTAAAAGTGAACTTAGTGAAACGTAACTGAAGTTGTCCAACAAGAAGTTGATCCTCAACCCAAATTTGTTCAACAAGAAATTACTTCTAAACTTGAATCTCTTCAACAAGAAGTTGATCCCGAACCTATCATAGTTCAAACATAAGTTACTTTTGAACTAGAAGTTGTTCAAGAAATTCATCCTAAACCCGTTGTTATTTTATCAGAACACTTGGATCCTGAAGTTGAACAATCAAAAGTTGTTCCCGTACAGGAAGATGATCGACCGGTTTAACCTCAAACATCTGTAACTGTTGAGACCTCTCCTTTGCTGCATATTCAAACACCAGAAATTTACTACGTACCTGACGATGGAATCCTTCCACCTAGTTTGATTGCTATTGAAGAGGAAACTGAAGAAGAAACTTCACCCAGAAGTCCAACTCATTTGGGACCAAGGCTTTATCTTTATCCTTCATATCCTCAGTTAACTACTCCTTTTGATCCTGTTTACTTTCAAACTCCCATAGATTCATTAGGACATTTATTGGTGTTGAATTGTTGGGGCCTGACCCAGGTTCGGAGTTAAATAGCCAAAAAAATCCCTGTACTACTTTCCCTTTCAGCAACAATCTATGAAGCACGGACTGAGGTCTCACCCAAAGTAGTATGGGGGGTGCTTGAACCAGGTTTCCACACCCTTGTGATGTCTAAGAGGTTTGAGTGGGTCCAACCGTTAATCCCTTCATGCAAGTTACTTCACGCACTTCCCTGTCCCTCACACCCTGATATAATTACCTTCGTGCAGCCCTAACCAGGGGTTGTGGGGCCTCCACGCTGCTAGAGCAGTGCTCTGCACTATTTACTTATCTTCCTACACCAGTTAGTTATCTTCGTGTAATTGGATGCCTTATGTTATATTTATTTATACAACACATTCATATGATTTCGCGCAACATATAAACAGTACACTTGCAATTTATACCCATTAATACATAAAATAGGAAAAGATACACAAAAATATGGTAAAACTTCTCTTTATTAATTCTTCCCATGGTTACAGACTCGACCTGCCCTGCACACTCAACTGCAGGGGTCCGCGCACTTAGCTGCGGACTACTAGGCCTCTGCGCACTCAAATTCAGAGCCTTCTCGTACTCTACAACCCAAAGACACACTTTACACTTTGACTCAATCTCTTAAACTCATCATGCTTCTACTCTATCTCTACCATTGATGCTTTCTACACTTAGAGCCTCGCTCTATTTATACAATCCCATGGTCTGCAGACCATGGGTAGGTCTATCAAGCCGACATTACATTACAAGAACAAGGGCGGACAACCCTGTGACTCTATTATGACTTCGCGCTCCGCGCCCACAAATCGCGGAGCCTTTACAAAGGACTTGGTCAAAACTTGGGCTTTAAACCCCAAAACATGCCTTAGGGGGATTCCCTACCCAACAGGCCCCCAACACAAACATCGTGACTCACCCCTAAGTCACTTTGTTGGTGCAAAGATCTTCATGCGGAGTCCCTCCAACTCTGCTCAAACCACTTCAAGGTTGGCAACGCACTGAACGGCTACTCTTTGAATCTCCTGTACTCACTGTTCTGAGACCGCGGTGTCAAAACTGCTTCCTTGCATCCGTTCCTGCATCGCCTGCATTTGTGTGATCTTGCCTTCAATTGTTGCGATAATGGTGAAGGCATCTTCTATCCAAGGCTAAACGCACGCCTTCAGAATTGCTTCTCGATGTTGTGCAATGTCCACTTTCTCTTTCAGCGCTTTAGCGTGTTACATTTGTGCGAGCCTCTGAGTTAGGGCCACCATCTACGCAGTCCCTTTGGCACTATCATACTGCTGTTGGAGCTCACGCACTTCTGTCTCTAAGTGCTGGATGTTAGGGTCCTCCTATAGATTTATGAGGACGTCAAAATACTCCTCAACCATTCTTATGCAATCCCTTACTGCACTATCGATCTCTTCCAACCCTGATGTAATAGCGTTGGCACGTTGTTCTCTTACTTCCAGAGGGGTGGACGGTTGCGCCTTCAACTACAGCGCTGCTATCTGAAGGTTCAACTACACCTGAACCTTAGTCATTTCTTCCCTCAGTGGATGTGCGCCTCTGCTGGTGCGTCTGCTGGGATGGCCAGCTTAGGGACCATCTGACATGCTTCTTCCAGTACTTGTACGATCTACCTGTTCTGCAACACCACTTCATCGCATTGCAAGCTCAACTGCTCCATGTTGATCTTTTGCTCGCTTAGTACTTGCAGCGCGCAGTTCTCCCCGGCCCACAGTTCTGCAGTAATCCCATCTTGCAAAACATATAGTGTCTCCCATGGGAGCACAACCATGTTGATCCTGATACCTTTAAGTGTGCTAATCGTAGGCCTGTCGGCCTCATTTGTGGTGACTAGTGCCCCTTCAGGTAGCACGATGGTGTTTGTTGTCCGGGCGCGCAACATCTGCTTTGTTGTAATTGTCCCTACTGCGAGGCTGGTCGAGAGGGTACCAGCTTGAGGAGTGCCCATCTAAAACTCCTATAGCTGTGCTCTAAGGGCCCCCAACACAATCTGGTTCTCTTGCGTGAAGTTCTGGAGGGCCTCGGAGGTGACATCACGCACCGTCTCACCGATGTCGTGCAGATCACCCTCAGTAAGGGTGATCGTGTCAATAGACAACTTTGATGCCTTGACCTTCTTGTGCAGCCTTATCCACTCACTTGGGTGCTGGAACTTTAGTTGTGTTGACACATTTTGTGGGTCCATGCTGCCCTCCTCTTCCTTTGTTTCTTGGCCATGCGAAGGCGACTTCTGGTCCTCGTGCGCTCTCAGAAATACTGAGAGGGGGGATGAATCAGTATTTCTTATTTATTTTTATTTTTTTAATTGTTCTAGTGATTGCGAAAAGCATATATAGATATCTATATGTATACACAGAACATAGAAATCAACAACTAGAATTAATGCTTTTATTAAAACTCAAGAGAGTGCAATGAAATAAATACAATATAAGTATATATCTGATTGTGAATAGGTGCCAAGCTCTAACTTGGACTTCAATGAGGCTCCAACCTCCAGAGCACCAACTCTGTTTTGCAGTGGTTCTGCACTTAGGACCACCTACCCCCAATGACTTCAATCCTGTTCAGTTTTGAGGCTCCAGCCCAACCTTGGTATAAACTGGTATGCTGCTACACTCTATTCAACTGAGGTTCTCTCACTCCTACTCTCCTGCCTCTACTGCTTCTGCTGCCTCTACAGCCTCCGCTACTTTTGCTACCTCTTCTGCCTCATCTGCTTCTGCTACCTCACACTCTGGTTCTTCACCACAACAACAGCTACCAACAGTTCTCTATTTTTACTGTTTTATACATTCCCATGCCTTTGTCCATTCGTTTCCACTTACACCGCCTCTTAGGCTTCCTCCTCGGTCGTTGCGGCTTCCTCTGTGTTGTGCAAGTTCATTGACTTTCTGGGGATACATAGATTCATTAGACTAGTCCAAATGATCCACGGAGAACACATCCTCTCAGTTTACCGTAACAATGCTCCTTTTGGAAATCATTGTGGCATACACAAAGTTCTTTCAATTAAATGGAGATGTTTTGTCCCAATCACAATCACAATTGCCATGATTCTCCCCTTTTTCATTGACGTTCAACCTTCTGAAACGTTGGAATAGCCATCGTAAGCCTTTCGGCTTAAAACACCTCGTGCAAGCTAGAGATTCCATTACATAGAGAATATGAGAAAAAACAGTCAAACAGACTAAAAGGCGGACTTCAGGAAATATTACAATCGCACATGACTCTGCCGACGGCCGACGGCCGATCCTCCACTGCTCTGATGGACTGGATACGATATGGTATTAAACCATAGTTAATATGCCTGTCGGGTCCACAGCCTATCACAATCGGTGCTTCCAATGTCGCAAGGCTTTACGACTTGCGATATGCGACGGATGCGACCATAGATTAAGTCAGACTTGTAATGTGTGGCGGGTCCGCGTGGATATGCATTGCAGTCGGGATTTGCCCTTGGCGGAGGTCCAATGTGATATTGCTGTCGGCGATCGCAATGGACCGCTTGACATATTGTAGCTCCCACTTATGAAGTGCCGATGCGATAATTGCTATCAGCGATCAAAAGTTGCACAGGGTCATAGCTCGACATTAACATAGACCCCTCATAGCGATGTGATGTGCCGGAGCCAATACAACTCAACACTCCCATGTATAGAGTTTAAAGTCCGCAATCCGTCTCCGATAGTGTTAAGCCTATGTATATGGGCTTTCTGTCCGCCGATAGTGTTAAAGCATGCATACATGGGTTTTACAGGCCCAACAATATAAATGTGTATATATTATATATATATAATTGGTTTTGTGCCTCCGATTTGTGTAAAAACACATATGTATGATATATGCTCCTCCTCCTGTATCTTCATGCATATAATTCTTTTGTGGCCCGATAGCTCCCGATAATATAAATGCACCCATTGCTCCTCTGATGGCTCTATCTGCTTCCTTATAGCTCTGCTTGTTCCTTTGTTGCTCCGATGGTTGTCTGCGTCCTCTATTCTGCTCCTCTTGGCTCCTTTTGATCCTCGAATATTTCCATATTGACATCAATGACAATCTGTGTCCAACAATCTCCCCCTTTGTTATTGATGAAAATATTGTTCTGCTCTCCCCCTTTGACATCAATGGCAAAGGAATGCATATGGACCCCCCTGTCAAACTGCTCCCCTTGTCCTGCTACATCTTTATGAATGAACTTGAGTGATGATAAAGAAATAACCCCCATCTTTTGACACAGATGTTCGAATGCTTCTCGAGGAAGAGGTTTTGTGAAAATATCAGCTATCTACTCCTTCATACTGATATATTCCAGGACGATGTTTTTTTCAGCTACTTTCTCACGGAGGAAATGATACTTAATTGGTATGTGTTTGGTTCTTGAGTACATCACTAGATTTTTGCTGAGACTGATAGCACTTGTGTTGTCACAATAGACGGTAATCGGTTGATCTGTACAGATGTCGACATCTTTTAGAGCTTCCTTCATCCATAGTATCTGAGTACAGCAGTCTGTTGCAACAATATACTTGACTTCTACTGTGGATAATGATATGGATGACTGTTTTTTGCTGAGCCAGGACACTAAATAGTCTCCTAGGAAGAACGCATTTCCACTAGTACTTTTCTAATCATCTATACTTCCAGCCCAATCAGCATTGGTGTATGCAGTGACAGTCAGTGTTGAGCTCTTTGGGTAACAAATACCGAAATCAGAAGTTCCTTTCAGGTATCTGAGAATTCTTTTTATAGCTAATAAGTGGGATTGTTTGGGAGCAGATTGAAATCTTCCCACCATTCCTACTACCTGCATTATGTCTGGTCTTGTAGCTGTTAAGTATAGAAGGGCTCCAATCATTGACCTGTAATGAGTTGCATCTACTAGAGGGGAGTCATCATCTTTGCTCAGTTTGCAGTTTTTGGTCATAGGTGTGCTCATGCGTGCACAGTCCTCCATTCCATATTTTTTGAGCATGCCTTTTAGATATTTGGTTTGAGATATACACAATCCTGCTCTGGTTTGAGATACTTGAAGTCCAAGGAAGTAGGACAACTCTCCTATCATTGACATCTCAAACTCTTTTGACATGCTTTGAGAAAATTCATGGCTCATTTCATCATTATTACTAGCAAAAATCAGATCATCGACACAAAAAAGAGTAACTAGTAACTTACCTTCATCTATCTTTATGTATAGATTACTTCCAACCACTCCCTTTTTGAAGCCTTTTTGTTGTAGGTAGTGATCCAATCTTGCATACCAAGCTCTAGGAGCTTGTTTCAACCCATATAAAGCTTTTTTCAACTTACAAACTAAGTCCTTTCCTGCTATTAGATCAAAACCTTCTGCCTGCTCCATGTAGACTTCCTCCTTGAGTTCCCCATTTAGAAATTTTGATTTCATGTCCATTTGATAGATTTTGAATCCTTTTGAGCAAGCAAATGCCAAGAACATCTTGATAGCTTCCATACGGGCCACTAGTGCAAATGTCTCTTCGAAGTCAATTCCTTCAATTTGTGAATAGCCTTTGTAGATAAGTCTTGCCTTGTTTTTGATAACCTGTCCTTCCTCATTCATTTTATTTTTGAACACCCATTTGGTTCCTATAATGTTTTTGTCCTCTGGATGAGGTACCAGCTCCCATGTCTTATTCTTCTCAATTTGGGACATTTCTTCTTCCATGGTTTTTAACCAATGAGGATCCTTACTTGCTTTTGCAAATGTTTCTAGTTCTATCATAGATAGGAGGGCAAAGACTTTTCTCTTGGGTGTGATTTTTATCCTTCTTCGGGTCTGCACACCTTCATCTCTATCGCCAATGATTTTCTCTTCTGGATGATGTCTTTGGACATACTTCATCTTTGAAGGGGTATTAGGTGGTTCTCTTTCCTCTTTTTCTTCTTCTTCTTCCTCATCTATTTCTTCTTCTTTAGGTTCTTCTTCTTCATTGACAAAGTCATCTTCATGTTCTTCAATTTCCTTTTGTGGAAGATCTTCATCAACCTTTACATCAATGCTTTCCACTATTTTCTTCTTTCAATAATTGTAGCACTTGTAAGCCTTGCTCCGTGTAGAGTATCCAAGAAATATCCCTTCATCAACCCGAGAATCAAACTTTCCGGGTGATCCATCATTTATTTTTATGAAGCACTTGCTTCCAAATATGTTGAAGTACTTCACCGAAGTAGGTCTTCCTTTCCATAGCTCGTAAGGATTTTTTTCACAATTTGGTCTTAATTGAGTTCAATTCAATGTATAGACAGTTGTCCCTACTTCTTCTCTTCAGAATCTAGGCTGTAAGTCTGCTGCTAATAGCATTGTTCTTGCCATTTCTTGGACTGTTCAATTTCTTCTTTCAACTACCCCATTTTTCTGAGGTGTTCTGGTAGCAGAGAATTCCCTTTTAATTCCATGAATGTTACAGAAGTCACTAAATTTGTTTGATGTGAATTCTCCCCCTCGGTCTGTTTTGAGGCACTTAATTTTTTAATCTTTTTCATTTTCTATAAGGGCTTTTAGATTCTTAAAACACTCAAAAGTTTCAGATTTAAACTTTATGAAATATATCCACATCATTCTAATATAACCATCAACAAATAACACAAAGTACCTTTCTCCTTGGAGTCACTGATTTCTAGTTGGCCCACACACATCAACATGGATGATCTCCAAGGGCTTTGATGTAGAGAGCTCCTTTATCTTGTGGCTGGTTCTAGTCTACTTTCCATGTTGACATGGACCACATACTCCTTGATTTGGTTTGAATAGCCTTGGGATGTCTCGTACAACTTTGATCTTGTTGATATTGATCAGATTTTCGAAGCTTGTATGTCCAAATTGCTTGTGCCACAGCCAACTCTCATCTATCTGACTCAAGTAGCATTTATTTTCTTGAATCTTGTTCAGAATGTAAATGTTGTTCGATGTTCTCACCCCTTTTTCCACAAGTTCCCCTGAGGCAGAGTTCCTTATTTCTTAGCCTTTGGTGCTGAAAACAACCTTGTGTCCTTGATCACAGATTTGGCTGACACCCAAGATGTTGTGTTTGATTCCGTCAACTAGCAGAGCATCTTGAGCTTTTCCTTTTCCATTGATCAGAGCCACTGTTCCTTTCCCTACAATTTCACCAGATCTGCTTCCAAAGGACACATTCCATTCCTTTTTGCTCAATGAGACAAACTTTCTTCTGTCTCCTGTCATGTGTCGAAGCACCCACTATCCACAAACCAATGGTTTCCCTTATTTTGAGCATATAGAGCCAGGCCGCATTTATCCATGCTGGAGTTCTTGCTACTCGTCTTTCTTCCTTTGAGTGGGCAGTCTTTTTCATAGTGTCCATTATTGTAGCAGAAAGAGCAAATAAGATCAAATTTGGTCAAGGGATCAAATGAATTGAAGGCTTTGATTTGTCCCTACCTTTTGGGGGCATATGAGTTGATTATTTGGTCCTTTAGCTTTGATTTTCACTTCTGTGAGCCATACAATGTCTTGCTTGATGACCGAAGTTTTTACAGTGAAAGCAGTGTCCAAGAAAGATGATTTTGTACCTGTTGAAGCAACCACGGTTTGAGTCGATTTCCTTTCTAGGAATTACTCCTCCCTCATTCTTTGGATTTGCGATGGGCCCTTGGTGGAGTATAGGTTTGTATTTGTTGTAGTGTCCATGATTCTACTCCACATCCTTCTTTGGAGTAATTCTCTCTTCATTCTTGGGATCTGGGATGCACTTTTGATAACATATTTTTTCATCTTTTGGATTGCAAGAAAGTGCATCGGCATAGATTTTCGCACTATTTTTAGTGCTTGAGGATTCTCCTTTGAAACCTATTCCAGACTTGTCATGTTCAGGTTTTTTATTTTTCATAATAGTCTCAAGTATTTGAGAGCTTTTACAGCCCTTTTTAATTTGCTCCAACTCCTTTCTCAGAGATACTATTTTGGCCTCACGTTCTTCACAAGTCTCTTATTTTTCTTTAAGATTTGCTTCCAAGAGATCTTCTCTCCTTCTTATTTCCTCATTTTCCACTTTGAGAGAAATTATTTTGTTCCGTAGTTTCTCATTTTCTTCCATGGCTCTTATTAACAGTTCCTTTACATTTCCTTCCAACCCTGAGTCATCATCATCTACGAGTGCCATGAATAATGTTTCTTGGCTTTCATCATGATCACTTTCCTCATCTGATTTCTTTTTTATGACCATAAACTCATCCTCATCAAACTCATCTTCTTGGTGAAGAAGTTTTTGTTATTGAACCCTTTCTTTTTGTGTGCCATTCTTTTAGAATTTCCTTCATCATCACTGTCATGTTTATGAGGACATCTTGCTGCATAATGACATATTTTACCACATTTAAAACAGATAAGAGGATACTTACCTTTAATCTTAGATCCTCTCTTCAGCTTTCGTACAAATTGAGCCAATTTGGATTCCACTTCTCACTCATCGCCAGAGTCATTCCTTTCTTTCCCCTTCTTTGACTTTGAGGCCTTGAATGCTGCATCTTTGGAGCTTGGGCCACCTTTCCTCATTTCATAGGTAGTGAGAATTCCATGGAGTTCATCCATTTTGAGGGTATCTAGATCGTTTGCTTCTTCTGTAGCACTTATTTTGGAGTCAAATATGTCTGGAAGAGACCTTAATACCTTTTGAACAATGGTACTTTCTTCAATTTTTTCATCCAATCCTTTCAGGGAATTTACCACTTCAGCTACTCGAAGGAGGTATGCTACAATATCTTCTTCATATTCCATCCTCAAACTTTCAAATTGTCCTTCTGTGAGTTTGAAGTTATGCCTTTTTAACTTTTAAGTCTCCATCGTACAAGCCAACTAGCTTCTCCCACATTTCATTGGCAGAGGTGCAGTGCATGACTTTTGTAAACTTAGAATCAGTGATGGAGTTCAAGGCCTGTGCATTTGCGATGTAGGCTTTCCTCTCGTCTGGGTTTGTTGGAAGAGTGGAAGTTGTTTGGTATTCATTTTGAACAAAATTACAGACTTCAGGTCTAAGGGACATTAAGTAGTAGGTCATTCTTCTCTTCCAGAAACCAAAGTTAGTGACATCGAACAAAGGAGGTCTTCCTGATGCTTCGTGATTTCTCATCAAGGCTGTGGATCCTTCTTCAAGTTGTTAGGCTAGTATGAAGAATCTGGCTTTGATACCAATTGTTGGAAATACTGAGAGGGGGGTGAATTAGTATTTCTTATTTTTTTTTTTTAATTATTCCATTGATTGCCAAAGCATATATAGATATCTATATGTATACACAAAACACAGAAATGAACAGTTGGAATTAATGCTTTTATTAAAACTCAAGACAGTGCAATGAAATAAATATAATATAAGTATATATCTAATTGTGAATAGTTGCCAAGCTCCAACTTGGACTTCAGTGAGGCTCCGACCTCCAGAGCACCAACTCTGTTTTGCAGTGGTTCTGCACTTAGGAGGTCACCTACCCCCAATGACTTCAATCGTGTTCAGTTTTGAGGCCCCAACCTCTTGGGATCCAACCCAACCTTGGTATAAACTGGTATGTTGCTACACTCTATTTAGCTGAGGTTCTCTCACTCCTACTCTCCTGCCTCTGCTGCTTCTGCTACCTCTACTGCCTCTGCTGCTTCTACTGCCTCTTCTACCTCTTCTGCTTCTGCTACCTCACGCTCTGGTTCTTCACCACTTCTCTTTTTTTACTGTTTTATACATTCCCATGCCTCTGTCCATTCGTTTCCGCTTACACCACCTCTTAGGCTTCCTCCTCAGTCGCTGCGGCTTCCTCTATGCTATGCAGGTTCATTGACTTTCTGGGGATACGTAGATTCATTAGACTGGTCCAAATGATCCATGTAGAACACATCCTCCCGATTTACCATAACAGTTCTCCTTTTGGCAATGATTGCGACATACACATAGTTCTTTCAATTAAACATAGATGTTTTGTCTGGATCGCAATCATAATTGCCATGATTCTCCCCTTTTTCACTGATGTTCAACCTTTTGAACCGTCGGAACAACCATCGTAAACCTTTCGGCTTAATACACCCCACACAAGCTAGACATTCCATTACATAGAGAATATGAGAAAAAACAGTCAAACCGACTAAAAGGCGGATTTTAGGAAATATTACAATCGTACCTATTCCTGTATCAAGTCCGCGCTTAAATCGCAATCGGCGATTCGTGACTCCCGGGGTTCCTATATATATCGGACCCATGACTTCGCCGATGGTCAATGACCGATCCTCCACTGCTCCGATGGACTGGATGTGATATGGTATTAATCCATAGTTAATATGCCCGTCAGGTACATAGCCTATCGCAGTCGGTGCTACCAATGTGGCAAGGCTTTACGGCTTGTGGTATGCGACGGATGCGATCATAGATTAAGTCATATTTGTAATGTGTGGCAGGTCAGCGTGGATATGCATCGCAGTCAGGAGTTGCCCTTGGCGGAGGTCCGATGCGATATTGCTATCCTTGATTGCAATGGATCGCTTGACATATTGTAGCTCCCACTTCCGAAGTGCCGATGCGATACTCGATATCGGCGATCAAAAGTCACACAGGGTCAGGGCTCGACATTAATGTAGACCCCTCATAGTGATGCGATGTGCTGGACTCAATACAACTCAACACTCCCATGTATAGAGTTTCAAGTCCACAATCTGCCTCTGATAGTGTATTTTCCCTAGAGCCAAGTCTTTCGCGTCCGACAGTGTTAAGCCTATGTATATGGGCTTTCTGTCCATTGATAGTTTTAAAGCATGCATAAATGGGTTTTTACGGGCCTGATAGTATATATATATATATATATATATATATATATATATATATATATATATATATATATATATATATATATAAGGTTCTATGCCTCCGATAGTGTAAAAAAACATATGTATGATATATGCTCCTCCGCCTGTATCTTCATGCATATAATTCTTTTGTGGCTCAATAGCTCTTGATAATATAAATGCACCCATTGCTCCTTTAATGGCTCTATCTGCTTCCTTATAGCTCTGCTTGTTACTCTGTTGTTGTGATGGCTGTCTGCGTCCTCTGTTCTGCTCCTCTTGGCTCCTTTTGCTCCTCGAATATTGCCATATTGACATCAATGACAATCTGTGTCCAACACGTGCCTTCTCAGTTGCCTCCTGTGCTACTACTACTGTTTTAGTATTTTTCTATTATGTTGCTGTCTGTGCAGCGTCCCGCGCCTCCTGCACTTTTGTTGTTGTTGTTTCTTACCTTCTCTTTTCTGCCAACTGCACCATGCGCAATTTGGCCTCCTCTTTCCTCTTCTTTGCAGCAGACTTCTCCATTGCCGCAATGTCTGGAGTGAGCCACTCTGGCGGCCATGTCTCCAGTACATCAAAAATTACATCGTTTGTGGCTATGAAGGGTAGCTCGCTCCATTTCCTAGCCGGGTCCTTGCGCGCTATGATGTATATGCTGTGGAGTTCTGCTTTAAGATCTACAAAACATTGCAGGTTGTTGTAGACAGTGGGTGATAATTGCGGCTTGCAGATAATCCCCATTCTGATTTTCATTTCCATGAACACCCATAATATCTTACTGTCGCGAATTTGGTTCGCGTCCTTTATGGCCCAGAGCGAAGCATACTTCACGACCTCCGATAGATCCCTGTCAATTATGGGGACTGATTGTCCTCCGGTAATTCCCCTGCCATGAGCACTATGGACAACAGATTCCATGCATAGTGGAATGTTTTACCTTGTTCCTGGGGCTCGCGAAAATTTTCCAGGAAATCCTTAAAGAGGAACTCGAACCAGTTAAAATGGATCCCCTCCGCACATTGCTTAGCAAGTGCCACCATGGGCGCAGTTACCTCATCTGCATGACACTTGTGCATAACTTTACTCTCTAGTATTTTGGTCACCACTTTAACTGCTTTATTGTTGATGCTGGATATGGCATAGACCCTTTTCTTCTTTTCCAATTTGTATTTCTTCTTCATGGACACCGCGATGGCTCAGTCACATCTCTTCCCCTCTGAGATGTCTGCGGGGTCCTCTCCTTTGCAGGGAAGCCGGGTAATGCGATGAATTAAGTGGTCCGTGATGGGGATGGGCTGCTCCAACCACAAACACCCACCATGCACCAGGCAGAGCAGCTGTCTGATGATGAAAATTGTTCTTGGGGCGCGATGGAAATGAGGCACCCAGAGCAGGTTTAGTAACCCTGCTTTTTCCACTCCGTGCAACCACTTTCACTGCTCCAATTCAATAACCTTCTCCGTGGTGTTCTACCTAGGCTTCATGAGCTGTGCAGTCTCTAGGTGAGGGAACTTCTCATGGTCAGCGAGATCCCAATCTTCAAATTTCAATCTAGGCACCCGTCCCAGGTGCATGCCCTCAAAAATGATGTCTTCTGGGAGGAGCGGGGTCTGGAGAGAGCTCTTGCTCTCGTCGAGATCCTTGGGCACTTTTGCCTTCCCCTTCTGCGGGGGGATATATGCGGGCATATTTTTTGGAGGGTGCACAGGCTTAGTTTCTACCACCATGCCTTCGTCCTTGTCCTCTTCAATGATAAGGTCCTCCAGGTTTTCCTCCTCCTCGTCCGTTTCCAAGTTAACGACTTTCCCTTTCTCCTGCATCGTTAACCTGGTGTGCAGCGTGTTTTGCAGGGACACACATACGAGAACCATCAGCTATTTGTCTTTCTTTACGCTTGGAATATGCAGTGATTTATGGATTTCTGCCACAATCCCGGCGCCTTCAGGGACATCCCCCACAATCAGGGCCCGTGCGGCCTCCTCGGCGGTCATCTTTGTAATTTCCATAACTTCCTTAGATGCTTCCATCTTGTCCGTCCAAAAATCTATCACTCACGTAATCAGGGGCTCAATCAACGCTTTGCACAGGTCAAACAAGGCTCTGCTCAGAATATGCGGGGTATACAATAGCTCAATTCGCAAATGACCAAGTGTTGTTTGCTGGGCATCCCTTTGTAATTTATAGCGCCTTTTGAATTTGAATTCGACCGTTACCCCCAAATCCAGTTCATTAATGCTCCCTTGGCGGCATATTTTCCCAAATCTTTCCCATAAAGCATGCCTTAAATGCCTGCCGCCCACTCCATTTGGCCTCAAGTCGAGCATCACATCATGAATAATGACTCCAACGGTCACTTTCCAACCAACACGTGCGGCAACGCAACCCCCCTTGCGTAGTCACAGACCTTGTGACTCTTTGCTTTTGTGCGTAGCTCCAACATCGCACAGCCCCTGGGCAGAGTAGTTTATAATCCCGCGCCTCCTTTCAACTACCTAGAGTGCTAAGACTGTACCTCCTACGGTTAGTCAGGTGGCCGCGCCACCTATATAGGGTTTCATCTGGTCATCCATCACTTTTCCTAGAACATACCCACTTTGTATCGTTACTGGCTGCGTCACACATCTTATCATCTGCAGCGCGCCACCATGGTCGATCATTTAGTAATATGTGGTCCAATCCAAGGCATCAGGCTGATCAATTCGGGGCAATAGTCCCCAAATTTATCAACGTGATTGTGTGCACCCTGCTTTATCACCTAGTCTCTTTATTGAGAAAATCCTTCTTGATCCCGTCCTCCAGCTTCTTAACTTCTGCTTCCACCAAAGTGCTTTTCTCCCTTAATCACACCCTAACGTTCATAAGTTCTTGGAGCCTAAGTTCACCCTATCGGATTTCCCCATCAGGTCCCAAGTGTTCTGCTTCATTCAGCGACACTACCCTTTCTTTCAAGGTTCCATGTACTGTCGTATCTGTCAGCGTTGCTATACGTGGACTAGGCATTTTATGCTCCATGGGGATTACAGCGTTCACTTCATACTCCAGCATCGGAGGTGCTTGCACGGTCAATTTCTTGCACGTGGTCCTATAAGCCCATAGAATCGTTGGTACGCTCAAGTCCCAATCAGTCTGCTACGCATTGTGTATCTTGTTCAACGCTTCACATACCTCGTTAAAGGCTTCTGCGTGGATAACCTTCTGCGCACTTGGCCTTTCCATACTCCATGGTTCCAACCGGAGGGGTCGTTCGCACCATTGCCTTTCCCGCACATGCTTACTAACTGTGTCTTCTAAAGTGAAGACTGTGTGCATTTGCGCAGGTTTCATACCATGTGCCTGTATCCATTTGGATAGGTGAGCGCGTGGACCATTTCGTCCGGCAATATTTTCTGTTAATCGTATCTGAGGCTTCCCAAATCGTATGCGCATTTTTCTCCTACATTCGCGCCAGTCCCCGAAGCTTCCTTGGTGTGTACCCCACCACCTCGTGGGTGTAGCACACAGTACCCATTTAAAAGCTTCGAAACATTGTTTCCGACACTTCTCTTTCAAATCTGTTTAGGGAGTCATCCACCTCACTTAACCCTTCATATGTAGGCAGATCCCTTACCTCCATCAATACGCAGCATAGCGATCTTGTCATCATGTTACAGTTAAGTGTGGTTACCTCGTGTAACCGGTTTTGCATTGTTCTATCTCTTTGTCAGAATCTGTGGTGTAGGAGCTTTCGTGCTCCCATGAGATTCATCCATCTACGGTTGGATTCACCTAGTGTTGTTCTCGTGCGATTATCTTGTAGATGCAGTCCAAATCGTCATCACTGCCATAGTTGCACACTGGCTCTGTGTTGTGTGATCCTTCTGCAGGGTCCAAAGGTACAACTACAAGCAAAGATGTTTTCTCAAAAATCATCTTGCGCTTCTTCAGAGTTATCACCTCATTCATGTCAGTGGCCCAATCTATTCCTAATAGCACGAGGTAGGGATTGTTGTCATCAACAATCTCTATTACTTTGAAATTGGCTAGCGCGCTTGCTCCTTCGATATCCACTGTGATTCCCTGCAATCTCCCCATAGGTAGGATCTTTTGCTAGTTCGCCATTCGTAGTTGGATAGGAGACCATTGTAGTGTAGGCCTTCCCATGTGCTCCCATGTTTGCTTCGGCAGAACGTTCACGTCTGATCCTAGGTCCAGAATCACTTGGTCCATCTCATATTCTCCAATCTGCACGATCAATCTCATTTCCCTTCCTGTTCGCGTCGTGTGCTTTCCGAGCTTCCGGACTACACACTGTTCTCCTGCCACGGTCCCACCGCATCTATTTATGAGTTCCTATAGCCCCTTTACAGCCTTGCTGTCGCGCAACAGCTTCATGCATGTTTCCAGGAACGTTGTGAGCATTGATGGGTCCGTTTCCGGCTCTGGTTTGTCTTTACTTCCTGAAGTGGAGGCATCAACGAATCTCTTCTTGGCTTCCATGAAGGTGTCTTTAGCATGCTCCAAATCAAATTCTGGTTCCTTCATTGGAGACTTGCGAACCCAAGTACTTTCTTCAGGCTGCTTGCCTTTGTCATCCCCTATCGTAATTCCACTTCGGAGGACAACATTCACATTAGGGTCTTCCTCACGTGGCTCAGACCTCATCATTTGCAGGTTCTAAGTCAGGGGAGGTTGGAGCGCTCCTTTATCACGTAGCCTCACTATCAGTGTGGGACAATCCTCCGTCTCATGATCAAGCAATGTACAATACAAGCATGATGGCCTTGTTGTATTCGTACAATCATGGGCATAATGTCCTGGCCCTCCGCAATTGTAACATATCAATTGTCCACGACCTCTTCCAGGCCCTCCTCCACATCAGCCTCGTCCACGCCCCTAAAATCTAACCATCCTTGCGTTCTGGTCAAGGAGCCGCGTTTCGACCTGAACTCTGTAGGTAAGACCTATCAAATTGATCACACTTCTTGGTGAGACCTTCATGAGCTCTCCCTCGTCCCCTCGTAGAGGTGAAATCAAGAGGCTAGTTTCTAGTTCTGTGCTACCTTCGTTTCTGTAGATTCTCCCACTTTGCGTAGCCCCAAACATCAATCTATTCGCATAACATGCTTTTCACACAGTAGCATTTTAATCCAAGTGTTCAAAGACTTAACGTACTTACCTCGTGGTCCTTTGAGGAAGCGTCGCTCTGCCTCGCTATAGCTGACTGAAGTATCTACCGCAAACTCAGTGATGAATCCTCCTGTAATTCGATCGAACCGGTGATCAACAGCGCGCGCGATCTTATCCTTCGATGCTTCCAATCTGTGCACCAATTATGGAGTC
This sequence comes from Pinus taeda, assembly GCA_000404065.3. Classification (NCBI taxonomy): domain Eukaryota; kingdom Viridiplantae; phylum Streptophyta; class Pinopsida; order Pinales; family Pinaceae; genus Pinus; species Pinus taeda. The sequence goes on along the minus strand of APFE030908230.1, from coordinate 115,948 downwards.
AACACAATAGGTCTGTCGAGCTTGCACCTTCCTTAAAATATATTAAAAAAACTAATAAATATTTTTAAAACGTAATTAAATAAAATGAGATACATAAAAAAAATATAAGCTGTTGTAATTAAATGAGACTATGTTTTTAGTTTAGTTATTATAATATTTTTATATTGTTTTTAATTCAGAAGTTATTTCAATTAAATGAAACTATGTTTTTAGTTTGGATATCATAATATTTTATATTTTTTTAATTCAGAAATTGTCCAAATAAAATATATACTAGTTGTTTGGAACTTATTTTTTAAATTATTTTATTATTATAATTTTTAATTATTTATTATTATTAATTTTGATATTGTTTATTTACAAAACTTAAATATAAATGAATAAATAGATATTTTTATAGGTTTTCTTAATATAAAAAATTGTAAATAAATTAATGGGATAAATAAATTAAAATTAAAAAATTTTTTATATAATTAATTTTTTTAATTAAAAATAAACTATTATTTTAAAAATTCTATAAAAATGTATTTAAAAACTGAACATGTGTTACACTTCTAAAGTAAAATAAATTAAATATCACAACATAAAATTACCATGCGAAGGTTAAGGGTTAAATGAATCTCTGTTTAAAATTAACGATTAACCTCGGAAATGTCTGCTAAGAATTAAATATTACTTTACAATAATAATATATAACGAAACCATGAACATCCGCGAAAACGCTTAAATATGTAATATATGACAAAATCATGGGCATCTGTTGAACTGTATACAATATGTACAAGCATTACTCTTCAAATTCACCAAGGCGGATAAGAGGCCCTCGTTAAGACGCCTTCCGTTGTAGCATTTCTATGATGGTGTTCACTTGAAATTGAATAGCTCCGGCCAAGACAGCATTGAGAAAGAATGCAAAAGAGTACAGTAGAAGTCCCCACCCGTGCGGACTTTTCCCAAAGAATTCTAGCGAATTCTTCTTACTTAGAATATAACTGCCACCGATCCATTTCACCCACACCAGTATTTGAAGAGCACCATATGCCCATCTCGAATATTTCCATCTCCAATATTTCGACCTGTCATTCACATCTCCGTATAGGCGAAGCAAGCAGGTCTGGAGGTACATTGACTCCAACATTATCACCAAAATAAATACTCTCTCCATCGAGTTGAAACATAGCCACGCAAGGGCGATACCAGTGGACAAGGCTGTTAGGCACAAGAGTGTCGTCACCTGGAATGTCAACCTCACGGCAATCGAAATTAAAAATATCAGCGACAGAAACATTTTATCCTTCCGGTTAGAGGATGGCCACATAATGACCAAAACAAGCAGGGCTGATCCAAGAGCAAAATATACAGAAACCTCCAGAATTGGAATGAATATCCAAATAAAGAAAAAGATATAGAGTAAACGAAAAGCGATAGAAGTAAGCCGAGTTAAAATAATGATAAAATCCATTCCCCAAGCAATACCAAGGGCTACTGTTATCGCTACGGGTGCATGCTGTGAGGGGGTAATGGCAGTGACAGATACAAATACAATAAGAACAGCCCAACCAATAGAGCAAATCAAGTTCACACAACAGATTATAAATGATAAGGTTTTAATCCCTAGAAGATCACCCCTAAAGGTTAGTACTTGGCAGACCACTTGGAAATCAGACTTGACCACAGCTTTGGTTAGAAATGCATTCGCAGCGAATCCACTTCCTTTACTGTCCACCAGATAGTCTCTGACTGTCCTTCTCGCCACCAGAGAGCTAGAGAAGCCATCGACTCCGAACATAAAAGTCAGTAAAATGTTTATTAATACTTCAGTCAGCCTTGTAATTATGAACGACACCATGTTGTATTCTACCATGTTGTCTTCTACGCTTTTGCTCCAAGTTGGACGTCCAGCCAAGTAGTCTTCCAAAGCTTCGGAAGCCATGACTCTGACTCCTCTGCTTTCGGCATCTTTAGACCTCAAAGATCTTACCAGTAGCTCTGTCCACTTATTACGTCTGGCATCATTCACTGGAATGCAGATGCAAATGTGCGCTTTTCCGTTGATAGACCGGGCACTGATATCGTCAAGAATTTCAGATACCACCTTTGACTCATTCACTCTCACTCTGTACCCTTCATCGTCGTGCACCAACGGCAACAGGCTGCCCCAGTTGCAGCCATGGCAGCCATTTGTGAGGCAGGTAAGACATGGCAGTAGGCAAAGGGAATTGGAGAGTCGTTTCAATGTCCCAGGCATCCGAAGACTAAGCAGGTTAGTTATCTCTTCAATTGTCCAGAATACAATGCAGTTGCAATAATTGCATCCACACATCTCTATAGTGACTTCTGGAGTGACTACATCACCATCATTTATTGCATCTTGTAATGGAAGGAATCGCAGTAAAATGGAGTCCGCAATAGGGGCATTGATTTTCATGAACTCTTTGATGGACGAATTGGGTTTGCCGTTAGAGAGCATCACAACAGAAGCGTTCTGTACACTTTCATTTTCATTAGAAGCGCTAGGTCGACGACCTGCAGAGGCGGTCTCAATATCTTCTTCTCTAAAACAAGGTATGTGGATACCCACTCGATGTCGAAGCCGTCTGAACAACTCGACCATCTTCTGGATGACCAGTCGATTTCGAAGACGTCTGAATAATTCGACCATCTTCTGGATGCCAAGTCGATGTCGAAGCCGTTTGAATAAATCGACCATCTTCTTGATGCCCAGTCCATCTAGACGTCGTCCGAATGACTCGAACATCTTCTGGAGAGGAACTTTCTCTGCGGAAGCAGTTTGTTCTGTAATCAGTCCATTGCCATCTTCAATCCCATTTATGGTCTTGAGTTTGGCACTTACTAGAATGTCCAGGGCATCCCTGGCACCTATCTCTAGATCCAGCCTTCCTCTTATGAGACTTGTAACAAAAACACCTAAATTACCAAGACATGTAATTCCTTGAACAGAAATAGTAACAAATCCACTCATACCTTCACTTATGTCCAATTGTGCTAAAGCAAAAGATGATAGCCATCCCAACCAGCAAACCAATTTTATAACAAAAAATTGCAGATTCTGAAGTAAACCCATTTCAAAATGCAGTTCAGAGAAAAAAATCACCTGACTTGCGATCACCAAAACTTTAACCTCCACTCAATCTACGCCCAGTCTATGTTGTGCCCGCAGACATTTATATAGAAAAACATATTCAAACTATGCCATCCATGAAGTTTCCTTTGTCATCCATGAAGTTTCGCTTTATCATCCTTAGACTTACTTAGCAACTTTATCATTAGCAACTTTATCATCCTTAGACTTACTTAGCAACTTCGTCATGTAGTAGGATCTTAACGCGGAGCAAATATAATGATGCTTCGGGGAAACCTCTTTTATTCCAAGGAACCAAACGATTCTTATCGTGAAATAAAGAAATGAGGGATGATTTTACCTAAGTATATCAAACCTTTATGTGATAAGCTCCAAAAATAATAAAATGAATATACCAACTATAACATGAAATATACAATTTTCTTTTATAAATAATAATTAAAAATAAAATCAAATAGAAAATCTACCTAACCTCTCAACGCCATCTTTAATCATATGCCTATTTTTCTAACCTCTCAACGTCATCTTTAATCATAGGGCTATTTTTCTAACCTCTCAACGGCAATCATATGCCTATTTTTCTAACCTCTCAACGGCATCTTTAATCATATGCCTATAAGAGAAGCCTCTGCGTTGAACCACAAGAGATGTTTGAAAATGACTTGGTGGCATGATTCAACGAAAAAGTTAAGAAGTTATATAGGTTATTTTGGTGTTTGAATTTGATGGTAAAATTTGAAGTGAAATTTTGATTTGTGTTATTTAAACTAGTTTTTTGATTGGATATATGGATTCAGCACTCTAAAAACCTTAGGACACTTTAATTTTGCAAAGTCATCTATCAAGCTTATGATTTCAATAAATTCTTATTAGATTATTTTAGAGAAATTATACTGGAAAAACTTACCAGAAAAACTTCCAAAAAATCTCACTAAAAACAACTCCTTTACACAAAAATGATAAATTAACCTGTTTTCAGATGCAGCATAAATAATGTCAACCGACCAGTTCAAGAGTAGAGCATGAATTCCCGGAAAAGAGGAATATTATTTTACAATAATTACTAAGGCATATGAAGGGGGTTTTCATCTTTGATTTTACAGAACTGTCATATTGACAAACGAATAATTGCTAAAGGATAACAGTGCTCATTGAGCAACCTTTTTCCATGGAGAGACGTGCACCAACCCATCGCCAGACCCAATAATTGGTCAAGATGCAATAAAAGTTCATGGTGTACTGGGTTGTATCACTCAAAGAGCCAAATTCCATTCCATCCCTGCCCTTTTCTCGGACAGTTTTTGTGGTTGTGGATGGATATTACCGAACTCCATGTCTTAATGAGAAAAGTAATCAAGATTCTTGGCCTGTACGCTATCCACCAGCGACATTATTTTAGAAGTCAAAAACGTGCTTCACGAAAAAGATTGATGCGATAAAAGCATAGTTACCAAATTCGGGCGTATTGGCAAAAAAAATTCGCAAATTCGATGATTCGGTTAGATACGCTTAAAAATTCGGCCAAATCCAATTCGGTACGGTGCATGAAGTAGTTTTCCATCGCTTGAGCAGGAGGGAAATCAGCTGAAATCAGTTCTCCGTTGGGCATATTGCCAAAATATCTCGCTGCCAAGGTTCTCGTTGGCTGGAAAGGCTGTGAGAGATAAAAAGAAGACAAAGATAAGGCTGCAAGAGATAAAAAGAAGACAAATTGTTCCACGCCACATTCTGCAGGCAGTTAGAAATGATGAAGAGGTGAGCAAGGCCAATGATTGGTGTGTAAGGCAGGTAACCAGAGGCTTGAGTTTGAAATCTGATCACCTTGGAAAACTAATATATTATTTTTAGAGAGTCTGAAAGGGAAAAATTAATAAAAGAAAAGAAATACTATATTGAAAACTTCCAGTTTACAAATTCTAAAAAAAAAAAATAGTAATTTCTATATTAAAAAATTAAAAAATAATAAATCGCAATATCAAGAAATATAGAGTAATAACTTTTCAATTAACAAAAGCTATAAAATAGCAAATTGGTTGCAAAATAGTAATTTCTATATAAAAATAATAAAAAATTGTAACTTCTATATTGGATAATATTATAAAATGGTAAATTTTAGTTTCAAATAGATAGCAAAAATTATAAAATAGAAAATTGGTTGTAAATCAGTGATTCCTATATAAAAATAATAAAAAAAATGTAACTTTTATATCAGAAAAAAAAAACAAATATAATATATATATATATAAAAATTATAAAATTTCTTCATTTAACTTTTTATTAAAAAAAAATTAATAAATTTAAGTATTTGTAACATGTATATTATGGAATTTTTTTCGTATTAAATTATATAGAGTCGAATTATTTTCATATTGTATCGAATTCGAATTCATATTTGAATTCTAATTTGGTAATTATGATTTTTTAATTCTTTTGCAACAAAATGTACAAGTTAATTTTCTATTAGAAAAACTAAATAGTACTCCGTAAAAATTCCCTAAAATTAAGTGCCCTCATTGAAACAATTGTAATATATTTTTTTTAGGGTTTGGTTTTTACTCTTTTGCAACCAAATGCCCCGCATTAACTTTCCATTAAAAAGAAACAAATAGTTATGAATGAAAATTCCCTGAAATAAAGTGTTTCCACCGAAGAGATAATGTTTCCTTAATTGTAATATATTTTTTGTATAGTGTAGCTTCTACAGAAACAGAATAAGTGATTTTGTCTTAACAAAGTTTAGATATTCCAAACGAAAACTGTGTGATTTTGTCTTAACAGAGTTTAGATATTCCAAACGAAAACTGTGATATTTTGTGAAAAGAAATTTTATTTTATATGGTCATTCAATATATTTCCGAAATCTTTTATTTTGGTTTTTTTAAATGTAAAATTATTATTTTTGAGTGAGATATGAAAGTATGTTATTGTTATGATTTTCATATATTTTTGTTATTTTAGTTTGTTTTGGTGGTTAAAGTGAGTTGGATAATTTCTTGATAAGAAAAATAGTTTTTTTTAGTGATAAGTCATTAATAAAGTTATTTGATATTTGGTTTATTCTATTAGTATTGGTAACATTTTTACTAAATAATAGATGAGTAATTAATTAGTTTTGGATAGTATTTATATTTTTTTTGAAATGGATTAAAGTTTTAATTTATAATTTTTTATTTGTGATCATGAAGTGTTTGATTTTCATTTATAGTTTATTATTTAAAGTAGATTGGGATATTAAATTTGTTTTTCATACTCTATTAAATTGGAAACTAGACTAATAGTACAGTAGTTGTGTGTATGCAATTTCTACACTTATCTCAAAGGCAGCAAGGTTTCCTCTCTAAAAAAATTTCTTGGGGTTGTAGCTCTCCAAAGCATATTGGGTTCACTTAGTTACCATGGTATTTAAAAACTTCACAATAATAATGAATAGCTTACTCTAAGGAGAATATAGCACATCAAATGAAAATATTTCTAATACAATCTCCAATCCTGTTTAGTAAATTTAGATAAACATGTAAAGCACATTTAAATTTTTAAGTTTTAGCTTCTCTAATTCAAAGGTGGCACCAAACAAGTAGAATATAGCGTACCCAGAAAGTGACCTACAAATTTAGAAACACTCATGTAATTTTAGATGAGGACCATCACACTGTTAAACTTGAGTTTTTAGATGAGAAATTTCTGTGTTTTGGAGCATTAAACATATTATATTGAATCTTTAAAAAATTATGTAGATTGAAAAATCTTAAAGATTTTTGAATTTTAGAGTAAAAAGAGGATGTGGTTGCCGTGGATAATTTCTTTGTGGTTCACATGATGTGGTTTCCATCGATATTTAACTTTGAAATTCAAATTTCAGCTATTTTCAATATGTAAATTTTAAAAATGTTAATATGTGAATAAAAATTATCGCTGAATATGATAATTAGCATGATAAGTTATTTCCATTTCATACCTATCTAGTATTTTAAGCACAAAACTCATTGACTTTTCCAATGGAACATATCATTTTGTTTGCAAAGTTATGAGACACTAACTTGAGTTATATATCTTGTAGAGTTGTTCAAAATGGAAACAACTTCAAGCTCTTGAAGTGCAAGATCCACAAAAAGAAATATTTTCTTCTTTTGATTTGGATTGAAGTATGATTGGAGGTAACAATGTGGCTTGGATCAAATCAAATAGATATAATGAGTTTATTATTGGGGATAGCAAAAATCTATTGTGTCCAACAAGCTTTCGAAAAAAGTTTTAGCAGAAAATCAAAAGAAGAAAATATTGGAAACAAAAAATATAGAGTTGGCTCGCCATTGGAATACATAATGTAATCATTTTTCTACTAATTTTTTCTTCAAATAATTTAATGCTCCCAATTTCATTCAACAAACTTTTAAGCAAAGTTTTTGGTTCGGATAACAATTGAGGTCTTATTATAGCCTTCATGTCTCGTGATGCAAAAATATTGATGCAATATCATCTTATCCTAAGTAGGGTGTGGAGGCAAAGTTTGCAATATGATCTTATCCTAAGTAGGCTGGTTGAAGTGGCAAGTTATTTTATCCAAACTTTGGTTGTCGACTTCCACAACACTAAAATTTTGCATGGCAGTAGCCACTTGTCTTCCGTTGTTCTTCAATTCTAAATGCTATATGGTAGCGTGCTCGCCCTTTTGCAGATTTCTCAAATACTTCTCAAATACTATATGGCAGTCGGCATACCTGTCTTTCCCTTCCCCTTTTTCATTTTGCTACAGGAGGCATTAGCATTTTTCCCATTTTGCTACAGGAGGCATTAGCTTGGCTCCTTCAGAAGTCTGGAGAAAGCTGCTTCTTCTGAAGTTTGAACAAAGCTGCGAAGCAGTCTCAAACATATCATTCACAGGTGCCCATACTTAAATTATTCACAGGTGCGCATCTTATCCACTGCAACCACAATATGCCAGACTCTTTTATCTACAATATGCCAGACTCTTTTATATGATTGTTCATTTAAGCCTATAGCATACACATAATATCTAATTCTTTTAACTTCTCTGCATCACAGTCTCAAGGACAGAATCAATAGTTCCCAAATTCTCGAGAGAACAAATTACACAAATTACACACTGAAGTTGTTTTATCCTAGAAAGCGTGACTGTTATGTGAATGAGCAAAGTTGGTTTAGATTTTAAACATGAGTGCTTATAAGATTAAGTTTATGAAACAACAAAGTTGGTTTAGATTTTAAACATGAGTGCTTATAAGATTAAGTCTATGAAACGATCAATACCCCAAACATTCAACTTCTATAACATATTAAATTGATACAACAATATATGGAATAACTGGATTATAAATTACCTTTTATTAAGATTTGTAATATCAAAGATTTAAAATATTTAATCTACATAAATAAAAACTACTTATTAAAAAATTACAAAAAAATTATATATCACAAATATTATATAAAATTTCCAAAATAAAAAACATATATATCTAATTCGCCATAATTACACTTATATAAAAATAAAAGTTAATCACTCTTTCTATTTCATTTGAAGAGTACATCCATGTTCATTTTGAAATATTAAATTATATAATTTGTATTTAATAATTAAACTTGTCCAACACACTGGGCTTTGTTTTATTACACATTCAAGTGAATTATGTGATTGTGTGATTGTTTTCTCTGTTATGGAATAAGATGCCTTTGTCATAGCCTTCTATGAATGCATTAAATTAATATGAAAATTGTATTTCCTTTGAAATTCGATTAAGTGAATTATGTGATTGTGTGATGTAGACATCAAGATCTTTCAACGCCATGTAGACAGCAAGATCTTTCAGGTAAGGTAGCAAGTTTGTTCCACGAAGGCAGGTTTTTAGCGAAACAGAAAGCTTAGACATGTTGCACAGAGCATTTGTATTGTGTTGTTGTGGTAGACCCCGGCAGGGACTACCGGCTGCATGCAGCACTTGTTAGTTTAGAGTGTTGGGACATGCCAGTTCTGTATATTTCCTGGGACTGTTTCAACTTGCCTTTTGGGCTTTTGTTATGTATCACTGTTTATATTGTCATTGAGTAAATAGTTATACGTAAATTTTATGTTTATGGAGCTAAATTAATATGTATGTGTTTATTTGAATAACAATAAAACAAAGTTTTTTATCTTGGAAAAGAAAATATTGAAAATAAAAGAATATTATGATTTTAAAAACACCATCAACACATTAACATTTATTTTAACTTTATTATGAATTTAATATGTAAGGTTATCGATCATTGATCTATTCTACAAGAAGAATGCACATAAAGATCACATTGAACCGGATTGTTGAATGCATATGATGGGCATCGTATAGGAAAAAACGATATTGTATAAGCTACGATAACGTTACTTCAAATTAATTTAATTTAAAGTTGATCAAATATAACCCTTAAAATATTAACTGACCGAACTCGTGGGGTTTATAAGATGTAACCATCTACTCAAAATTATTTTCTATAGACTGCCCTCACCTAGTGTGGATAGTGATTATAGAGATTTAATCTCACAAGCTTATCCTTTATTTCAGGGAAAGAAGCTTCTTTTGAATGTTGTAAATTGAAATCAAATTCATAAACAAAAATGTTTTGAAACATAAAGATAAATTACTTAAATTCAAGGACGGGAGTTTATTCAACAATGAGATTTTGAAGGTATGCGATATCATTCTAATGCATGGTAGAGAATCTAATAGAGTATGTCAAATCTTATGCATCCTTACACTAATAACCAAATAATTATTACTTAAATTCAAGGACGGGAGTTTATTCAACAATGAGATTTTGAAGGTATGCGATATCATTCTAATGCATGGTAGAGAATCTAATAGAGTATGTCAAATCTTATGCATCCTTACACTAATGACCAAATAATCTTCTGGAGAAATTTCCATATGTTTTCCTCTGCACTCGCAAATTCGAGTGTTAACAACTTGAATTATGGTGTCATCTCTGCAACAGAGTTGATACATTTCACAAAACTTAGGAAGCTTCCAGGATTCTAATATCTTTCCAATGACTATAGTTTTTATAATTTGTACTCCAAATAAGGCTGAGATTAAAATTTTGAAACTGAACTTGCACTTGACTCTCTGGCCATGGTTTTTTATAATGTTTCCTCTAAATAGGCTTGAGATTGAATTGTTGAAATTGAACTTGCACTTGAATTTCAAATCTCAACCAAAGCTATTTATCTTAACCCATTTTTCCCTTTCCAACAGAGTGGTAAGAATGAGTCTCATGAACCTTGCTCCACCTGTTTCCTAGGTAGGTTTTCTTTAACCCGTTAACATTGCATTATTAGAATGAGAGAAAGTCCTTATAGTACAAGGGAAAGATAATTTGTGATACTTACAGCTGAGAGGAAAGCAACATAAGCTTGACTTGTGAAGTATGTGCAGGAGCTACCACTATCAAATATTATTCTTCGTAGCCTTCTTCCATTTCCATCTTTGTCAAGGTGTTTTTTCTCAAACATCATCTGTGCAGCACCCACATCATAGTGTTTTGTGTAAAACAAGAGAACAATATGTTAGTAGAAGTTCATGGATTATTTTAAATAACAAATTAATTCAAGAAAGTTTATTTAAAAGGGATTTCAAGTTAATTATTAAAGCATAAGAGTCAAGACATGGAAGTTGTTTCTGACTAGAGGCCTATGATGCAACTCAGTTTCCATATGAATTATTCGCCGAGCCTAAAATGCAAGATGCTATTGTAAGTAAATAACAAACTAGCTTTATGAGGGGAAGATACTTGTGAGAGAATATAGTTACTTTGTAGGAAATTTTGGCCCTAGCTTCAAGAATAGATCAGAATATATTAAAGTTAATGATGTACTTTTCGAAGGTTTAGACAGAATGGAGTTGTATGTTTTCATGTTGATGTTCCTGAAGGAACACATTTGTAACGATGTCTCTTTACTTCATTTTTTTGTTCATAAATATTCCATAGGGTATATGGTAATAATAATTGTTGTATTCCTAAACTAATACAACTCTTACAAAGTGGTTCTTAGTTGATTAACAATTATCTTACAATGGACATAGTTTTACATCTACAAACAGATCATATAATGTGGAATGGACTGGAAACCCTGTTGACAACATTTGATTAGTAATTTGAACCTAAATTGGACGTTAAGGAAAAAGTTATAGGCTTATAGCCACTCATCCTGTGAAGTTATTTAAACGGAGTGATGGTTTCCTCAACATGGATGGAGATAGTTGCATTTCTAATAGTGTGGTATTCATTCTCTATTTGTATTTTATTGTTAGGTGCTATTGTTCTCACAACTTGAAGCATATGTACATCCCAGGTCAGCAAGAATATACTTCTTTGTTACTGCTTTATATGAGGCTCATAACCATTATAAATTAATGTTCTTTCAACTGACAGCATATATACATTCCAGGTGAGCAAGAATACACTTCTTTGTTACTATTGTATATGAGGCTCATAACCATTATAAATTAAGACAAGACAAGTGTGTTACTTTTAACACAACATATATTATTAAACACCAACATATAACTATGTGTTTATCATTGAACTTATAACCAAAATGAGATCAAAGCATTGTAGGAGAACATTGCAATATGATCCACATGAAGGGAGGACCAGAAAAAACTTGTTTAAAAATAATTTGATTTCAGGTTGATAATCTTTCATATATAGTGAAAATTGCATTATATATTTTCAAACAAAAAATTATATTATGTCAAATTGTAAGAGGCATATGTTTTTAAATAAAAAACCACATTAACACGAACAAAAGAACCATGATAACTAACAATCTTACACATGTAGGATATCTATACAACTAGTGTTCACCAATTCTAGTAAGTGATGATACTTACAATGATTACACCAAGTAAATGATTGCATAAGCGTCCAAATGATCATTACCAATTGTAATATGGTGTATTGCAAATCATTAAATAATCATCATCAGTTGTATTATGGTATATTGCGAATCATTTCACTTTATGAGTAACATGCTTAATCCTTATTAGAAAATGGGACTAGATTTATGTCATTAAACTTAGAAATCCTTCTAATCTATATTTTAGTAATTCATAAAACTAAAAAATTCCTTATCATCTATATTTAAGTAATTCATAAAACCAAAAAATTCATCCACACCATGCATTATTGGGTCATCAAGTTGTTCAAAGAGAAAAGTGTAATATCCTAATTCTTTGTGATGTCCCTCTATATAGCACTTCATTGTTTGGTTATTAGCTTAACATTTTTATTTAATGCATAGGAAAAAGTCCATGATTGTAAATCCCCAATGCTTTATATCATAATGCACAAATTCCAATGTCCCACCATGTTATATTTGCCATCATGCCATCAACGTAAATGGATTAACCATCATTGTTTAACAATAAAAATTCATAGTTCTAAACCGAAAATTGTAAACCTTCAATGAGGAGAGCTTAATATTTATTGATATATTGTGCCTACCTCTCCTTGATATCTCCTTGATAGCATAGCAAAGGTATCCTAGGCAAAATTGTTGTTCGATATGGTGGGGTAGAATTTTAGACCAAATCCCTAGGCAAAATTGTTGTTCGATATGGTGGGGTAGCATTTTAGACCAATTTTTTCTCGACAAAAGTTGTAAGTTCAATCACATATTGTGGTAATAGTGTAGGATGTATGGTCATTAAATTTGATTCTTTTCAAATCAAATCTTCAAACAATAATTTTATACAATAATACAATACATACATGATGATTGATGAATTTTATATATGTTTCCTCTCCACCCTAAGTAAATATAATCTTTTCATACCTCAAACAACTAAGCTGACTTAAAAAATAATTGATTTGTCTTAAATCTAAATTAAAAAATATACAACCTAAACATTTACCTACATTGTTGATAATAAACATGCAAAAAATTAAGTTGTATTTAATGAAATATGGTGTCGAAAAAGCATAGAACTCCAAACATTAAATCTCTTTGCTCTTTGTATTATCTACAATTTGTTGGAAATAATTTTTCAAAAAAAAACATAATTACAAATATTTATTTTCTTATATCAAACATTTGTGCAGGGTTTCAACCAATTAACATTTCATTGAGTATGTTTTTACAAATCAGTGATCTTGGGATGAAATCCCACAAAGCAATTCTATACCTGCTCTTCAAATTTCTTCAAGCTTTTGAAAGTGAAACCCAATGAATTATCAATATAATTTTTACCATAATAAAAAACAATTAGAAGGGCTTTAGCGAGCACAAATTGCTCATCCATTAGGCTTGAACCAACATCGCTTCTAGAGAAATTTAACAATTCCAATTTAATAATCCCTTGGGCCTCTCTTTGTACCGTTTGGGACAATTGCTAGTACACTAGTATTAACTATCTGAACCAACTAAACTAAGTTAGGTTTGAATGAAAATATTTAATTATGTTGTAAGCATCCATACTTTAGAATTATCTCATATTATATTGGATAGGTGATATTTATCATAAAGTGAAATTTCATAATTAAAAATATTATTGTATGTTATATATATATAGAATAGGAATTTAGTAGTCTTTCTAATAATTACGAGTAAATTTTAGAGTTTACAATTTGCTTTTTTTCCTAGTAAATTTTTGATCTCTTCCGTTTTTTTAGAATTTCATATTATTTCTTTCCACTGATTTGAAATACCCTTAAAACTTAATTAATTAAATTTAAATAATGTAAAATATATTATAAAATAAATTTACCTAAACCTTTAATTTCAAAAACATTAATAATTACTTAAAAAATGCAATAAATTATAAATTTAACATTACTTTCTTTCACCCGATTAAAATAACTTTAAAACTTAATTATTAAATCTTAATAATATAAAATGTAATATAAAATACAAATACGTTTTTGACGTTTATTAAGATTTCATCCCAATCAAAATTTACTAAACATTTAACTTAAAAAATTATAATTACTTAAAAAAAAGCCAAACAATAAAATATTAGTAATTTAAAATCATTAGGATGACTTTTAAAAAAAGACCAACAACAGAATATTAGTAAATTTAATTTTGATCGGTTGAGTTCCTTTATCATTTTAACAAATCGTTGAACGCCACCGAGATTTGACATTCAACCCTGCTAAAAGCGATATTACAGACTACGCTTAATGATAATAACAAATGAATAAGTGGGCACTGGATCTGAACAATATGATTAATAGGTCATTGCATGAATAAACGCCAGGGAGGGATAGTAACCAGATTACAAAGCCGAATAAGAGCCAAATTACAGAGCCGATGAATGCTGAAGCCGTTAACTTCCAAAGGAAAGGAATTTTTTTTATTTATTTAAATAAACCCCACCATATTGCTTTGACGGCCTTCCAACTTTTATAATTAATTTGTTTTCTCCCCTAGCTATCCCATTCCTGCCATCAAAGAAGGCGGTATTAATTTCCTGAGATAAGGAATTAACGTCCACGTGAGCACTATATATATATATATATAGTCTTTGTCGCAAGTAATTTCTTCATGACTTCCGTTTCCTTTAAAAGAAGAAGCCATGAAACTTTGAAACATAGAGATGACTGGAATCCTTGGATCTTTATCCACATAAATCCCAGAAAATATGAACTCCATTGAACCTATGGTTATGAATGGACATAGTAAAAAATATGCTGACAAATCAACATAAAAATTAGTTCCAAATAAATCGAATCTGTAGGGACTACTTTGTGGAACAAAGCAGAGTCCAATAATAAATAGAAGAGCGACGGGAAATAATTTCCAACTTTGACTAACACAGATTTTCACGCGTTGGGTGTCTTGCATGTCAAGGGAGATCTCGCCGCAGTTATTTATTCGCCTGCTACTTTCATGATCGACATTGGTTCCCATGACTTGAACAAAAACACATGCAACGTTAGGTAGAGGAGATTGCAGAATATAAAATGAATTTAATGAAAAACGACAAGCATCCAGAAACTCCTATATCCACGTTGGCAGAACTATTGGACTGATCTCGGTGATTTGAATCAACGCACTTTGTTTCACTTAAAACTGATATCTTATGTTTTCGATATTGTGTTCTGATTGAATTGTTAAATAGGTATTAGCGCAAAAAAAGATAGCGGACAGACAATTTTGACTAGTGGTAAGTTGCCACATGGCTTTATTGGTCAAAATTTTCAAATTAAAAAATGATATTTATTTTTATTGGTTTTTGTGCTCACTGGAGTCGAAAGGAATTGAAGATTGGTTAAAATTTTCAAATTAAAAAATGCTATTTTTTTATTGGTTTTTATGCTCCTTGGGGCTGAAAAGAATTGAAGATTGGTCAAAATTTTCAAATTAAAAAATGATATTTCTTTTTATGTTCATTGGGGTTGAAACGAATTGAACAACAAACTCACTAAGTGGTAGGGCAACACTTTACCATTGCTTTGCATGGTGGTACTTACTACCAATGGGTCAACATATTTATATAAAGTTTGCAAAGTGTGCCATTAGGGGAGGGGGTTGAGATAAGCCCCTCGCCATCCTAGTTCCCACAGGACCGTAGGTGGAGGGGCCATTGGGGGAGGGGGTTGAGCTAAGCCCTAGCCCCTGGCCACCCTAGTTCCCACAGGACCGTAGGTGGAGGGGCCAAGGGGTTAGGCCTTAGCTTGGTCCAGAGCCATAAAACCCATGCATAATACCGTTGGAGCCCAACGCAAATGACGGAAGGTGAACAGATGGAGGGGGCCAGCGCCAAGGTCATATGACCTCATATATGACCATGGGCATGATAACTTAGAGGGGGGCAGCCCCAAGGCCACATGGTGGACAATGGAATCACGGGCATGATAAAACCAAAGGGCTCGGAGTTAGGCCCTACAATCTCGGCCCCTAGGCAGTCCTATGTGTACCACGTGACCAAAATTTTTAGGACATGGGAACTTAGTGGGCGGACTAACCATCCTACAGTTTTTCCCATCGTGCAGGCTAGATTTGCACGCCAGTTTCAAGTTTGGGGCACACAAGCCACGTTTGGGCCAAATTGGAGGAGGATTAGCCGTGTAATTGAGCAAAAACTAGAAACATGCATAACTTGATCAATTTTTGGCCAAATGAGATGCAGAAAGAACCTAGATGGGGGTTGTTGATAGTGTTGGATCCTTTAGAGACATCAATTGTTGTTTGAGCTATGTAAAAATATTTAAACACACTTTTGAGCACTTAATGAAAGAGGCACTACATTTGAAGTTGGACCATGAAATCTAGCCCGAAAGAGGGGTGAACTCCTTTATCATGTTTTGTGTTTCATATATGATTATTTTGTCTATGTTTGGATGTAAATTGTGGTTAAATTCACTTGTTTAATGTGTCTAGTATATTGATCATCTCCCCAAAACACATATAATTTTCACTTGCAAAATGTTAAAAATCTTTAAATTTACATATTCAGATCATTTTGGTATCGGAGCAACAGGTTATTGTGAAGGTTTGATTTGTAATTTTCTGATGCTTACAAGGTTGAAGCTCAAAAGAGGAGAAGGAGAACTTGTGGAGCCAAGATATCAAATTGTTACAAGTGGAAAAAATACGCCTCAAGCTCCAATAGTCATGTCACATCAAAAAGATCCTTAAGGGATGTTTGAAGATGAAAGAACTTTCAAAAAAGCATTCTTTGAGATGTCTAAAATGGTAAAGTTTCTTTATGAAGAGGGAAATGCAAGGTTATATGCAGAGAGCTCAAAACCTCCAAAAGGAGATGGAGGAAAAGGAGACAAGCCTCCAAAAGGGAATGGAGGGAATGGTGAAAAACACCACTTTCACCTCCATCATCCTCACCCTCATCTTCATCTTCATCTTCTACTTATTCTACCCTTTCACAAAAACAAACACCTCCAAATTCTCCCAAAGGACATGGTAAAACTCCTTTTCTTAAGCTTGATATTAAGTTCGAATTACGTATGTACAATGGAGAGGTAAATGTAGAGAGATTGGATAATTGGGTTCGTTAGATTGAAGTGTATTGCAGGATACAAAGAATCAAGGATGACGAAATTAAGATTCAACTTGCTTCTCTTAAATTGGAAGGTGCAACACTTATTAGGTGGGAAGCCAAAACTCAAGAGGACATGAAGAAACATGGTAAGGTTTTATCCCATTGGAATGATTTTGTCATTGCAATAAAAAAACAGTTTTATCCATTAGCATATAAGCAAAAAGCTATCATGGATTGGCAAAAATTTAGGCAAGCTAAGGGGCAAAATGTGCAATCTTATACTCAAGAATTTAGGAAAAAAGCTTTGATTTTGGGTATAGATTTGTCCTCTCAAAATACTTTGCTCAAATACATTAGAGGATTGCATAGTTACTTGAGACATACCATTCTCATGTTTAACCCTACAAAACTAGATGAAATTTGTGTACAAGCAACTCATTTAGAAGCAAGAGGGAAAAATGTTTCTTAAGAAACTAGTGAGAGTTCATTCAAGTTTGGAGAAAAAGGAAAAGAGAAATTTAAAGGCAAAGATAAGAAGAATATTGCAGTTAAGAAAGAAGAAGAAAACATCACATGTAAACGTTGTTCTAAAGAAGGCCATGATGAAGACCACTATTGGAAACTTCATCCTGAAATGAGACCCAAAATGTTTAATAACAAGGAGAAAGACAAGCTTACTGCAACTATACAACAAGATTTAGGTTTTGATTCCAGGGATGAAACAAATATCACAACCATGGATTTTAAAGGTAAGGACATTGCAAGTACTAGTTCTTCAAATTGTCTCAATGATACTCAATATGAAAAAACAAGAATAGAGCTCTTCCACATTAGAGTCATTTCAAAACATACCAAGATAGATACATTATTTGATAGTGGTTCACAAGAAAATCTTATCTCAGAAGACATTATCAAGAAGTTAAATTTAGAAACCATTATTCATCCTAAACCTTATCCTTTAGGTTGGGTATGTGAAAATGAAAAATTGCTGGTGACAAATAAATGCATACTTAGATTTGCAATCATTGTAAACATTCTTTGATGAAGTTGAACTTCATGTAGTTCCACTTGATATATGTGGTATTGTTTTGGAAGTCCATATCTTTATGATAGGAGAGCTATTTTTCATCGCCATGAGAAAAAATATGACTTGTTTAAAAATGGGATTGAGTAAATTGTAAGAGTGCATAACAAGAACTTGAGTTTATCTCTTATGAATGCTAGACAAATGAAGAGGATTGTTAATGCTAGTCAAAATTTTGCATTGTTAATGTTCAAGCACAAAGATGTTGATAAAACTAAAATCTTTCAAGGATATGAATCAAGTTTGAAATCTTATTTTATTGAGGTTTATAATTCATGTGATAAGATGTTTCAAGAGTCTAACAAGTTGCCTCCTAAAAGAGGTAACCAAAATGAAATGCGATTGCAACGGGATGCTTCATTGTTGAAAATTGGCGTGAACAAGATGCCAATGTTAAAGCATGAAAAGGTCAAAAAACAAATGAAAAGGTTATTTGACAAAGAGGAAATTGGTCCCAAAACATCTTCTTGTGGGTTTCATAATGTTTTGGTTTTGAAGAAGGATGGTGCACAACGATGGCGTTCACATTTAGTAAAGAGTCGAGCCAAGTGCAAGGCTAGACATGTTAAGCATCGTTTATGGTGACAATGTTCAAGGTGAAGTGAATTTGAAATTGAATAAGTTTCCTTTGATTAAAGGTTGAGGAGGGAATGTTCATATTCCTTCAAGGGAAGTTTTCTTTTCTGAAAATCTTGGGAAATTGCAGCAATAAGACAAAGACTTCAAAAGTGAAGTACATTCATGAAAATCTCAAAGTGAAAAATACAAGCAAAGCTAAGTGGATTAATACTAGAAGGGTGAGGGAATTGTACCCTCATCTAATTATTGACTGAAAATGAGCTTTTGAAGGTCTAAAATCTATCAATGGGGAGGAGTGATCAAATTAGTTCTCAAAATTCGAAGTGTGTGACAAAGCTTGAGACTTGAATCACTGGATATATCTCCGCAATATTATAACAATGCAATTCATTTCACTCAAAATTGATATCGCATTCTCTCGATATTGTGTTCTGATCGAATTGATAAACATATAAATTTTGGTAAAAAAGGAAATGTGACTAAACACTTTGTTCCAATGGAAGGCTGCCACATGGCCTCACTAAATTGGTCAAAAATTTTAAAATTTCTAATGTTTAGAATATATCTCCCAAGGTTCGAATTTTTTTATTGGTTTTTATGTTGACTGCGTATATGGAGCCAATAGTGGAGGGCCACATGGGCCAATCAGTGGCAGCCACGTGGTCTTTGGAGGTTGCTCCAAAATTTTGGTGGAAGGCTGAACGGGCATGAAAGGAATCAGACCATGGATCGATTGAGTGGTAGGTAATCACTTTACCATTGATTTGCATGTTGGTGCTTACTATGAATGGGTCACCATATATATAAAGTTTGCAAAGTGCAACATTGAGGGAGGGGGTTGGGCTAAGCCTTAGCCTTTGGCCACCCCAACGCCCACAGGACCGCAGGTGGAGGGACCAAGGGGCTAGGCCTTAGCCTAGCCCACGGCCACAACACCCAAGCATAATACCATAGGAGCCCAACGCAAAAGACCAAAGGCGAACAGTTGGAGGGGGCCAACCCTAAGGTCATATGACCCCATATATGACCATGGGCATGAAAATTTGGAGGGGGCCAACATAAGGGGGTTAACGCCAAGACCACATGGTGGAACATAGAATCAAGGGCATGACAAAACCAAAAGGCTCGAAGTTAGGCCCTAGAATCTCGACCCCATATGCTGTCGTATTAGTGCCACGTGACCGAAATTTTCAGGACAGGGGGCTTAATGGGTAGACTAACCGCCCTACAATTTCACCCATCGGGTGGGATTGTAGGCCATATTTTTGCGCTGGTTCCGATTTTGGGGTGCACAAGCTAGGTTTGGGCCAAATTGAAGGATGATTAACTGTTTAATTGAGAAAAAACTGGAAAGAGGCATAAATTACTCAATTTTTGGCCAAATGAGGTGCAGAAAGAACCTAGATGGGGGTTCTTGACAGTGTTGGATCCACTGGAGACATAAATTTTATTTTTTAAGCTATGTAAAATCATGTAAACACACTTTTGAGCACTTAATGAAAGAGGCCCTACATTGGAACCTGGACTAGGTTATGTAGCCCAAAAGAGGGGCGAACTCCTTTATCATGTTTTATGGTATGTGTTTCAGATATCCTTATTTTGTCTCTGTTTGGTTGTAAATTGTGTTTAAATTCATTAATTTAATGTGTTTATAAAATTTATCCTCTATCCAAAACACATATAATTTTCACTTGCAAATTTGTAAAAATCTTGAAGTTTACATATTAAGATCATTTTGGTATTAGAGCAATAGGTTATTATAAAGTTTTAATTTTTTTGCAAGTGTTTTTCTGATGCTTACAAGGTTGAAGCTCAATATAGGAGAAGGACAACTTGTGGATCCAATATCTCAAATTGTTTCAGGGAGAACAAACACACCTCAAGCTTCAATAGTCATGGCACATGAAGGAGGCCCTCAAGGGATGTTTAAAGATGAAAGAACTTTCAGAAAATAATTCTTTGAGATGTCTGAAATGGTAAAATTTGTTTACGAAGAGAGGAATGCAAGGTTGTATGGAGAGAGCTCATAATCTTCAAAAGGATATGGATGAAAAGGAGAGAAGCCTCTAAAAGGGAATGGAGGGAATGGTGAACAACCACCACCTTTGCCTCTATCATCCTCATCCTCATCTTCATCCTCATATTCTACTTCTTCTACCCTGTCACAAAAGCAAACACCTCCAAATTATCGAAAAGGACATGGTAAAACTCCTTTGCTTAAGCTTGATATTAAGTTTGAATTACCTATGTGCAATGGAGAGGTAAATGTAGAGAGTTTGGATAATTGGGTTCGTCAGATTGAAGTGTATTGTAGGATATAAATAATCAAGGATGGTGAAACCAAGATTCAACTTTCTTCTCTTAGATTGGAAGGTCCAACACTTATTTGGTGGGAAACCAAAACTCAAGAGGACATGAAGAAACATGGCAAGGTTTAATCCTCTTGGAATGATTTTGTTGTTGCAATAAGAAGGAAGTTTTATCCATTAGCATACATGCAAAGAGCTATCATGGATTGGAAAAAATTTAAGCAAGCTAAGGGGAAAATGTGCAATCTTATACTCAAGAATATAGGAAAAGAGCTTTGATTTTGGGTATAGCTTTTTTGTCTCAAGATAGTTTTGTCAAATACATTGGAGGATTACATAGTTACTTGATACATACCATTCTCATGTTTAAACCTACAAAACTAGATGAAGTTTGTGTACATGCAACTCATTTAGAGGCAAAAGGGAAAAATGTTTCTGAAGAAAATAGTGAGAGATAATTCAATTTTGGAGAAAAAGAAAAAGGAAAATTTAAAGGAAAAGATAAGAAGAATGTTGTAGTTAAGAAAGAAGGAGAAAATATCACATGTAAACATTGTTCTAAAGAAGGCCATGATGAAGACCATTGTTGGAAACTTCATCTTGAAATGAGACCCAAAAATTTTAATAACAAGGAGAGACAAGATTGTTGCAACCACATGACTATTGAAGAAAGTGTAACTAGGTTCGGTCTTCATATTGACATGATCTTTGTATTTGATAAAAGAAATAAATTATTTTTGTTTTGACAATCTTGCTACATGGGAATCATGAGAAATAAGTGTAACTAGGTCAAAGACTTCTTCTCGATGTCTTTGGGATTTTGTTTGTATGTCAAAGAGTCATTTCATGAATGGAGAAGCTCTATAAGAGCCTATGTAAAATGTATTGGTGTCAAACCAGCCCTCCAAGACCAAGAAGAATCCTCCAAGAGCAAGCTCACTGAAATCTACAAGCAAAAGAACAAAGGAATGTAACGTCGGCTCCAAAATGAATTAATTAAATAAATAAATATATGACATGTCGGCTTGAAGAAAGGGTCACATATGTTCAAAATTTCATGTCGGCTCGCATATATGGGATGACCACTATAAATACCCATGAAGGGTCAACGAAAAACATATAAGAAAATTTTGGAAGGCTCTGAGATTTCGCATGGAGGAGTAGAGCTGCAGATAGGGCTTGACTTCACCTCATTTGGGGTTTAGGTGCAATCTTGACCTCGCCCTAATGGAGTAGAACAACGCTCGCTTAAATATGAATCTGTGCTCATGAAGAGGAGCCACAGTAGAAGGTGGCTGCAATGATAAAGAGAGAGCTGCAGTCAAGCATGGAGGAGCCACAATCATAGCCGTAGTAGCCATAGTCATAGCCACAGTTCAGTGAGGTAGCCGCAGTCAAGACCTTCCATGAATGGAGCATAATGGTTGACACAATAGTGAGGTAAATTGTCTATGCATATTGGATAGCAGTATAAAGATGATCCAAGTAACACATTCATTGCATAATGCAAACAATGATCATAATTACAAGAAGTGTTAAGGGTCATATCTTGGCATCTATGCCTTAACTTTCGGATTTGTATAGAAATATCACAATAACGTAATGGATTAGACATACCTATAAGTATCTCAGTAGGATGAAGAAGACTCAGTTGAAGGGACTGTGTTGATTGATCTTGCACAACAGTCATGATATATGGATCTCGGTGACATTCTTATCACGGTACAAACATCTTGTACAACAATGGCTTAGAATATAAGGCAGTGATAAAAGAAACAATGATCACCATTGTGAGGAGTGTTAGTCTTATCAAAGGTAAGAGACCAGGATCATAATCCTACAGTGTAGTAAGGTGCAGTTATGATCTCAAGATACAGAGATCATCTTAACCTCAAGGAATAGTCATGATGTATAACACTCCCATCAACCTTGCAGTAGTGACAAAGCTATTGAAGATGAAATAGTGATCTCAAAGGTGCAGCAAGTTGATGATCTCAGCAGCGTTCAAGAAAGTGGATTGATGTCTTGGTCTTGGAGAGGAAGAATGTGTCAAGGGTCATGGTCTTGGTATTCATCAATGGAATCTCTATAAGAAGAATTTTACGCATGGGTTTTCCTCTCCAAGAGGGAGAGGTTTTGGCCCTGGAAAATAGCTAACCAGTTGTGTTCTTTTCTCTTTTGTTTAATAGCAGTGTGATGAATTTAACTTACACATGCTAATAATGAAGTAAATAATCAATTTAAGATAAAAATTTCATTAACACTTCATAAATTGTTATCATGTATCGAAGAATCACCCTTAATATGCATGCCCTTAGATTCTTCAACAACGACAAGATTTAGGTTCTGATTTCGGGGATGAAACAAAGATCATAGCCATGGGTTTGAAAGGTAAGGACATTGCAAGTACTAGTTCTTCAAATTGTCTCAACAATACTCAATATGAAAAAACAAGAATAGATCTTTTCCACATTAGATTCATTTCAAAACATACCAAGATAGATACGCTGTTTGATAGTGGTTCACAATCAAATCTTATCTCAGAAGACATTGTCAAGAAGTTGAATTTAGAGACCATTCCTCATCCTAAACCTTATCCTTTAGGTTGGGTATGTGAAAATGCAAAATTGTAGTTGACAAAGAAATGCATACTTAGATTTGCAATCACTACAAACTTTCTTGATGAGATTGAACTTGATGTAGTTCCACTTAATATATGTGGTATTATTTTGGGAAGTTCATATCATTATGATAAGAGAGTTATTTTTCATCGCCATTCAAACAAATATCACTTGTTTAAAAATGGGACTGAGTACACTATTGGATCGCATAACAAGAAATTGAGTTTATCTCTTATGAATGTCAGACAAATGAAGCGGATTGTTAATGCTAGTCAGAATTTTTCACAGTTAATGTTTAAGCACAAAGATGTTGAGAAACTGAAATCCTCTCAAGGATATGAATCAAGTTCGAATTTTGATTTTATTGAGGTTTCTAATTAATGTGATAATATGTTTCAGGCGTCTAACAAGTTGCTTGCTAAAAGAGGTAAACAAAATGAAATGCAATTGCAACATGATGCTTCATTGTTGAACATTGGTGTGAACAAGATGCCAGTGTTAAAGCATGACAAGGTCAAAAAGAAAATGCAAAGGCTATTTGACAAAGAGGACATTGGTCCAGAAAAATATTCTTTTGGGTTTCATAATGTTTTGGATTTGAAGAAGGATGGTGCATGACGATGGTGATCATATTTGGTAAAGAGTCGAGCCAAGTGCTATGCTAGACATGCCTCATCATTGTTATGGAGATAATGTTCAAGGTGAAGTGAATTTGGAATTGAAAATTTTCTTTGATTGAAGGTTGAGGAGGGAATTTTGAGATTTCTTCAAGAGAAGTTTTCTTTTCTGAAAATCTTGGGAAATTGTAGCAACATGTCATCTTTAACAACAAGACAAAGACTTCAAAAGTGAACTACATTCATGAAAATATCAAAGTGACAAATTCAAGCAAAACTAAGTGGATTAAGATTGGATGGGTAGGGGAATTTTACCATCATCTAATTGTTGACTAAAAATGAGCTTTTGGAGGTCCAAAATCTTCCAATGCGGAGGAGTAATCCATGGGATCAAATTAGTGCTCAAAACTCCAATTGTGCGACAAAGCTTGAAACATGAATTACTTGATAGATCTTAGCGATCTGAATCCAACACAATATGTTTCACTCAAAACCAATATCATATGCTCTTGATATCTTGTTTTGATAGAATTGCTAAATAGGTAAATTTTGGAAAAAAATGACAAGTGATTGGACAATTTCGGCTAGTGGTAGGCTGCCACATGGCCTCACTAGATTGGTTAAAAATTTCAAAATTTCTAATGTTTAGATTTATTTTATTTTATTTTATTTTTTTTTTATATCTCCCAAGGTTCAAAATTTTTTATTGGTTTTTATGTTGACTGTGTATATGTAACCAATAGTGGAGGGCCATGTGGGCCAACTAGTGGAAACCACGTGGCCTCCAAAGGTTGGTCCAAAATTTTGGTGGAAGGTCGAACGAGCTTAGCAGGAATCGAACCATGGATTGACTGAGTGGTAGAGCATTGCTTTACCATTGTGTTGCGTGGTGGTGCTTACTAACAATGGGTCACCATGTTTATATAAAGTTTGCAAAGTACACCATTGGGATAGGGGGGCAAGCTAAGCCCTAGCCCCTGGCCAGCCCAGTGCCCATGGGACTGCAGGTGAAGGGGCCAAGGGGCTAGGGCTTAGCCCGACCCATGACCACAACACCTAGGCATAATACCATCAAAGCCCGACGCAAAAGACCGAAGGTAGACAATTCAGGATCATATGACCCCATATGTAACCATGGGCATGGAAACTCGAAAGGGGCCAGCCCAAGGGATACAATCCTAAGGCCACATGGTGGACCATAGAACCGGGGGAATGGAGAAACCAAATGGATCGGAGTTAGGCCCTAGAATCTTGGCCCCCTATGTGGTCATATGTGCACCACGTGACTGAAATGTTTGGGACATGGGGCTTGGTGGGCATACTAACGATCCTATAATTTCACTCGTCAAGCGGGATTATAGGCTATATTTTCCCACTAGTTCCGGATTTTGGGAACACAAGCCAAGTTTGGGCCGAATTGGAGGATGATTAGCTGTGTACTTGAGAAACAACTGGAAATAGGCATAATTTACTCAAATTTTGGCCAAATGAGGTGCTAAAATAACCCAGATGGGGGTTTTTGATAGTTATGGATCCATTGGAGACATAATTTTTGTTGTTTGAGCTATGTAAAAGCTTGTAAACATACTTTTGAGCACTTAATGAAAGAGGCCCTACATTAGAACATGGACCAGGAGATGTAGCCCAGAAGAGGGGTGGATTCCTTTATCATCTTTTGTGTTAAGTGTTTCAAATATTATTATTTTCTCTCTATTTGGCTATAATTTGTGGTTAAATTCACTTGTTTAATGTGTTTAGTAAATTGATCCTCTGCCTAAAACAAATATAATTTTCACTTGCAAATTGTTAAAAGTATTCAAGTTTACATATTTATATCATTTTGGTATTAGATCAATAGGTTATTGTGAAGTTTTGATTTTTTCTCAAGTGTTTTTCTGATGCTTACAAGGTTGAAGCTCAAAAGAGGAGAAGGAGAACTTGTGGAGCCAATATCTCAAATTGTTTCAAGGAGAAGAAACACATCTCAGGCTTCAATAGTCATGGTACATGAAGAAGGTACTGAAGGGATGTTGGAAGATGAAAGAAATTTCAGAAAAGCATACTTTGAGATGTTTAAAATGGTAAAGGTTCTTTATGAAGAGATAAATGCAAGGTTATATGGAGAGAGCTCAAAACCTCCAAAATGAGATGGAGGAAAAGGCAAGAAGCCTCCAAAATGGAATGGAGGGAATTGTGACAAACCACCACCTTCACCTCCATCATCCTTGACCTCATCTTCATCCTCATCTTCTACTTCTTCTACCTTTTCACAAAAACAAACACCTCCAAATTCTCCAAAAGGACATGATAAAAATCCTTTGCTTAAGCATTATATTAAGTTTGAATTACATATGTACATTGGAGAGTCAAATGCAGAGAGATTTGATAATTGGGTTCGTCAAATTGAAGTGTATTGCAAGTTACAAAGAATCAAGGATGATGAAACCAAGATTCATCTTGCTTCTCTTGGATTGGAAGGTGCAACAGTTATTTCTTGGGAAGCCAAAAATCAAGGGGAATGAAGAAAAATGGTAAGGTTTTATCATCTTGGGATGATTTTGATGTTGCAATAAGAAGGAAGTTTTATCCATTATCATACATGCAAAAATCTATCATGGATTGGAAAAACATTACGCAAGCTAAGGGGAAAAATGTGCAATCTTATATTCAAGAATTTAGGAAAAGAACTTTGATTTTGCGTATAGATTTGTCCTCTCAAGATACTTGCTCAATACATTGGAGGATTGCATAGTTACTTGAGACATACCACTATCATGTTTAACCCTACAAAACTAGATGAAGTTTGTGTATAGGAAACTCATTTACTGGTAGGAGGGAAAAATGTTTCTGAATAAACTAGTGAGATGTAATTCAAGTTTGGAGAAAAAGGAAAAGATAAGAAGAATGCTACAATTAAGAAAGAAGGAGAAAATATCACATGTAAACATTGTTCTAAAGAAGGCCAATAAAGACCACTGTTGGAAACTTCATCCTGAAATGGGACCCAAATTTTTTAATAACAATGATAAAGACAAGATTTCTGCAACTATACAACAAGATTTAGGTTCTGATTTTGGGGATGAAACAAACATCGCAACCATGGGTTTGAAAGGTAAGGACATTGCAAGTACTAGTTATTCAAATTGTCTCAATGATACTTAATATGAAAAAACAAGAATAGAGATTTTCCACATTAGAGTCATTTCAAAACATACCAAGATAGATACATTGTTTGACATTGGTTCACAAACAAATGTTATCTCAGAAGACATTGTCAAGAAGTATAATTTAGAAACCATTCCTCATCCTAAACCTTATCCTTTAGGTTAGGTATGTGAGAATGAAAAAATGTAGGTGACAAATAAATACATACTTAGATTTTCAATCACTACAAACTTTCTTGATGAGGTCGAACTTGATGTAAGTTTGCTTGATATATGTGGTATTGTTTTGGGAAATTCATATCTTTATGATAGGAGAGCTATTTTTCTTCGCCATGAGAACAAATATCACTTGTTTAAAAATTGGATTGAGTACATTGTTAGAGTGCATAACAAGAAATTGAGTTTATCTCTTATGAATTCTGGACAAATGGAGAGGATTGTAAACATTTTTCTAAAGAAGGCCATGATGAAGACCACTGTTGGAAACTTCATCCTGAAATGAGACCCAAAAAATTTAATAACAAGGAGAGACAAGATTTCTGCAACCACATGACAAGATTGAGGTTCTGATTTCAGGGATGAAACAAAGATCATAGCCATGGGTTTGAAAGGTAAGGACACTACAAGTACTAGCTCTTCAAATTTTCTCAACGATACTCAATATGAAAAAACAATAATATATTCTTTTCAAAACATACCAAGATAGATACACTGTTTGAGAGTAGTTCACAATCAAATCTTATCTCAGAAGACATTGTCAAGCAGTTGAATTTATAAACCATTCCTCATCCTAAACCTTATCATTTAGGTTGCGTATGTGAAAATGAAAAATTGCACATAACAAAGAAATGAATACTTAGATTTGCAATCACTGCAAACTTTCTTGATGAGGTTGAACTTGATGCAGTTCTACTTGATATATTTGGTATTATTTTTGGAAGTTTATATCTTTGTGATAAGAGAGTTATTTTTCATCGCCATTAAAATAAATATCACTTGTTTAAAAATGGGATTGAGTACATTTTTAGATCGCATAATAAGAAATTGAGTTTATCTCTTATGAATGTCAGACAAATGAAGCAGATTGTTAATGCTAGTCAGAATTTTGCATTGTTAATGTTCAAGCACAAAGATGTTGAGAAACATAAAGCCTTTCAAGGATATGAATCAAGTTTGAAATATGATTTTATTGAGATTTCTAATTCATGTGATAAGATGTTTCAGGAGTCTAACAAGTTGCCTCCTAAAAGAGGTAAACAAAATTAAATGTAAGTACAACAGGATGCTTCATTGTTGAACATTGGTGTGAACAAGATGCCAATGTTAAAACATGCAAATGTCAAAAGGAAAATGAAAAGGATATTTGAAAAAGAGGAAATTAGCCCCAAAACATATCGTTGTGTGTTTCATAATGTTTTTTCTTTGAAGAAGGATGGTGCACAACGATGATGATCACATTTGGTGAAGAGTCGAGTCAAGTGCAAGGCAAGACATGCTATGCATTGTTATGGAGACAACGTTCAAGGTGAAGTGAATTTGAAATCTAATAAGTCTCCTTTGATTGAAGGTTGAGTAGGGAATGTTTAGATTCCTTCAAGAGAAATTTTATTTTCTGAAAATCTTGGGAAATTGCAGTGAGATGTCATCTTTAAGATCTAAACAAAGACTCAAAAAGTGAAGTTCATTTATAAAAATCTCAAAGTGACAAATCCAAGCAAAGATAAGTGCATTAAGACTGGAAGA
Organism: Pinus taeda; assembly: GCA_000404065.3. Taxonomy (NCBI): domain Eukaryota; kingdom Viridiplantae; phylum Streptophyta; class Pinopsida; order Pinales; family Pinaceae; genus Pinus; species Pinus taeda. The sequence goes on along the minus strand of APFE030908230.1, from coordinate 86,734 downwards.
GTGAGGGAACTGTATCCTCATCTAATTTTTGACTGAAAATGAGCTTTTGGAGGTCCAAAAGATTCAAATGGGGAGGAGTGATCTAGGTGATCAAAATAGGGCTCAAAATTTAAAGTGTGCGATAAAGCTCAAAACATGAATGAATGAATAGATATCGATAATATAAATCCAACACATTTCGTTTCAATCAAAACCGATATTGTATTCTCCTGATATTGTGTTCTGATTAAATTGCTAAATAGGTAAATTTTGGCAAAAACGGACAAGTGACTAGACAATTTGGGCCAGTGGTAGGCTGCCACATGGCTTCACTAGATTGGCCAAAAGTTTAAAAATTTATAATGTTTAGAATTTATTTTATATCTCCCAAGGTTCGAATATTTCTATTGGTTTTTACGCTGACTATGTATATGGAGCCAATAGTGGGGGGTCATGTGGGCCAACCAGTGGCATCCACATAGCCTCTTGAGATTGGTCCAAAATTTTTGTGGAAGGTCAAATGACCCTGGTAGGAATCGAACCATGGACTGAATGAGTTGTATGGAAACGCTTTACCATTCTGTTGCGTGCTGGTGCTTACTACCAATGGGTCACCATATCTATATAAAGTTTTCAAAGTGTGCCATTGGGGGAGGGGGTTGGGCTAAGCCCTATCCCCTAGCCACGCCAGTTCCCACAGGACCATAGGCGAAGGGGCCAAGGGGCTAGGCCTTAAGCTAACCCATGGCCACAACACCCAAGCATAATACCGTTGAAGCCCAACACAAAAGATTGAAGGCAAACAACTGGAGGGGGCCAGCCTCGGGGTCATATGACCCCATATATGACCATGGGCATTGAAAATTAGAGTGGGCTAGCCCAAGGGGGATAACAGCAAGGGAACATGGCAGAACATAGAATCGAGGCCATGAAAAAACCAAAGGGCCCAAAGTTAGGACCTAGAACCTCGACTGCCTATGCGGTCATATCCGTGCCACATGACAAAATTTATTAGGAAAAGGCTCTTAATGGGCAGACTAACCGTCCTACAATTTCACCTATCAGGTGGGATTGTATGCCAGATTTTGCACGCCGGTTCTGGGTTTGGGCCAAATTGGACGATGATTGGTTGTGTAATTGTACAAAAACTAGAAACAGACATAACTTACTATACTTTTAGCCAAATAAGGTTTAGAAAGAACCCAGATGGGGGTTTTTGACAGTGATGGATCCATTGGAGACATCGGTTTTGTTATTTGAGCCATGTAAATCATTTAAATACAATTTTGATCACTTAATGAAAGAGGGCTTGCATTAGAAGCTGGACCAAGAGATGTATCCCAAGAGAAGGGTGAACTCCTTTATCATGTTTTGTGTTATGTGTTTCATATATGCTTATTTTGTCTCTATTTGGTTGTAAATTATGGTTAAATTCATTTGTTTAATGTGTTTAGTAAATTGATCCTCTACCCAAAACACATATAATTTTCACTTACAAATTGGTAAAAATCTTCAAGTTTACATATTCAGATCAATCAACTTCTTCGAAATTTGACAAGGAATCTCCTCTAGTACACAATAATAATTTGGAGATCACTTTCATCAAACCACCTTTGGAAGGTTTGGTCTAGGTTTGAAAAAAAATGTAGCTTTTAGGATCAACCCCAATTTGGATGATTCTCTTCTCTAGTTGTGTCTTTTGTCCCTTTACGTTTACTTTTCTATTCTTTGTGCCATTCATCTTTCGTTTCATATCACTAGTATAAGAAAAATTGTTCCGGAAAAAGATTCATAATGGAAAATGATGTAATTTTTTATGTTAGATCAAAAGAATTTTTAGATTTACAAAAAAAAACTTTACACTTTATTTATAGAAATTTAATCATCCTAGATCCATCTTAATTCTGGATCTATCAAGAGAGATAAAATCTCTCGAATGTGATTTCATGAATGGAGAAGCTCTTTAAGAGCCTATGTAAAATGTATTGGTGTCAAACCAACCCTCCAAGACCAAGAATAATCCTCCAAGAGAAATATCACTGAAATCTGCAAGCAAAACAACAAAGGAATGTAACGCCAGCTCCAAAATGAATTAAATAAATAAATATATGACATGTCGGCTTGAAGAAAGGGTCAAGTCAGTTCGAAAGTTCATGTCGGCTTTCATATATGGGATGACCACTATCAATACTCATGAAGGGTCAACGTAAAACATACAAGAAAAATTTGGAAGGCTCTGAGATTTCGTGTGGAGGAGCAGAGCCGCAGATAGGGCTTAACTGCACCTTGTTTGTGGTTTAGGTGCAATCTTGACCTCAGCCTAATGGAGTAGAATAACACTCGCTTAAAGATGAATTCATAGTCTTGAAGAGGAGCCACAATAGAGGGTGGCCGCAGTGATAAAGAGAGAGCCGCAATAAAGCATGGAGGAGCCGCAGTAGTCACAGTCCAGTGAGGTAGCCGCAGTCAAACATGGAGGAGTCATAGTCATAGCCACAATAGCCACAGTCCAGTGAGGTAGCCATAGTCAAGACCTTGTAGGAATGGAGCATTATGATTGACAAAGTAGTGAGGTAATCTGTCTAGGCATATTGGATAGCAGTATAAAGATGATTCAAGTAACACATTCATTATAATGGAAACCGTGATCAGAATTACAAGAAGTGTTAATGGTCATATCTTGGCATCTATGTCTTAAAATTCAGATTTGTGTAGACATATCACAATAACATAATGGCTTTGCCATACCTATAAGTATCTCGGTAGGATGAAGAAGATCCCAGTCGAAGGGACTGTGTTGATGGATCTTGCACAACCGTCATGATATATGGATCTCAGTGACATTCTTATGGAAGTACAAACATCTTGTACAATAGTGTCTTAAAATATAAGGTAGTGATAAAATAAATAATGATCACCACTGCAAGGAGAGTTAGTCTCATCAAAGGTAAGAGACGAGGATTATAATCCTATAGTGAAGAAAGGTGAAATTATGATCTCAAGATATAGAGATCATCTTAGCCTCAAGGAACAGTCATGATGTATAATGCTCTCATCAACCTTGTAGCAGTGACGAAGCTCTTGAAGATGAAATAGTGATCTCAGAGGTGCAGCAAGTTGATGATCTCAGCAGCATTCAAGCAAGTGGATTGATGTCTTGGTCTTGGAGAGGAAGAATGTGTCAAGGGTCATGGTCTTGGTATTCATCAATGGAATCTCTATAAGAAGAATTTTACGCATGGGTGTTCCTCTCCAAGAGGGAGAGGTTTTGGCCCTGGAAAATAGCCAACCAGTTGTGTTCTTGTCTCTTTTGGTTTATAGCTGTTAAGTTATGGTATGTTTTATGCTTAGAGCAATTTAATTTTATTTCTTATTATTATTCATATATTAGGAATCACATGTGCATAAGTAAAGTGTATATAGAACATTAAATGATCAACTGAAAACAAGCCAAGACAAGAGACACAAGATGTGGCAGCTAGCTAGGGACAAACCCCAAAAAGTGTGGGGAAACCCTTTGATCAAATCTTCTTTTATCTTCAGTAATTTAGCAGAGAGAAATAGTACAATAAATTTGATTTATATCAGCAGTAGAAAACCCTATATCAGCAACATCAACATTAGCAGCTTCATCATCAAAATTAGGGTAGTCGATATCTCGCAAACTGATCGTCAGATCGGCTTGATTCCACCACCAAAATTTGCGGCCTTTAGAGGAGGCCCAGATGAACCTACAAAGTAGTTCAAAAGAGGAGGTTTGATGGTCCACGCTGGTCAAAGTTCACTTCTGTAGTTGTTGCCCTAAAATCTGCATCTGCTCCTCCACATGTGTGAGAAAGGTCTCTTTTCTACGCAGTAGAGAAGAGCCTCTTTTCTGCTCAAGAGAGAGAGAGAGAGAGATGTGATGAGATGAGTGAGTGAAAATGAGGAAAATTCCTCCTATATTTATACACAATTATTGATGTTTGAATAGATGTGACTATTGGGCTTCTGAGCCTACATGAGTTGTACGTCGACTTGATAATAATTCCATAATCAAAATAAATTCATATTTCCATGAATACTTATCGGAATCGGATGATATTTAGATCAATCCTACACCTCTCAATGAGAGGAATCTAATGAACATATTATCAGCCATGAATAAGATGACACACATGAATTTTGGCCCTAGTTGCCAATTTTAACACTCCCTCTCAATGAGGGAGAACTTCATCTGCAACTTGTCTGTCAGTTGCTACTATTCATCTATCAAATGCACTGCCCTATACAACCTGACCCTTTCCCTTATCTACTCTATTCTGCTTGTTTTTCTTTGTCTTGTTCTACCCTGTACTAATCTGTACGGCTCTGCTCTATTCTGCTCTGCTTTGCTTTGTTATGTTTTGCTTTGCTTTTGTACGAATTATGAAGAAGAAGAAATGATAGAGGATGTATCATACTGACTCAAAGTCAGTCTCAACGTATGTATCACTCGTCCCAGACCATTCTCAACCAACCCGAAGTCAGCGTCATAGTGAGTACAACTCCTGCCACTGGTCCCAGACCAATATCATCCTCCACTGACTCAAAGTCAGTCTGAGAGTGCATACCACGGGCCCTAGACCAGTCTCAACTGACCCGAAGTCAGCATCATAGTAGGTACCACTCCTACCACTGGTCCCAGACTAGTATCGTTGGCTCAGAGAGTGTACCACTAGTCCTAGACTAGTCTCAACCGACCTGAAGTTAGCGTCATAGTATGTACCACTCTCACTGGTCCCAGACCAATCCTGCACTGACACGAAGTCAGTCTTAGAGTATGTACCACTGGTCCCAGACTAGTCTCAATTAACCCGAAGTCAGTGTCATAGTAGCTACAACTCCTACCACTGGTCCTAGACCAGTATCATTGATCCTAGATCAATGAAGGTCATCCTAGCATAGGGAGTATGGTAGATACAACGGTGCGTCCATCAGTAGTAGTATGGTCTCTAACTTCATTTCCTTGCTCATTGATCAGATGAGAGGTACTTCCCATGAGTCCCAGACTACATGGGTAAGATGCCTTGACAGGAGAACTTAATCAATCCCATCCTCACAGGAGAAATAATCATCCTGCTACACAAACGCCATGGAGAACACATCATCCAGGCCTCACAGGAGAACTAATCATCCCGCTACATAATCGTCATGGAGAACACATCATCCAGACCTCACAGGAGAACCAATCATCTTGCTACATAGTCGTCATGGAGAACATATCATCCAAACCTCACAGGAGAACCAATCATCCTGCTACATAGTCATCATGGAGAACACATCATCCAGACCTCACAGGAGAACCAATCATCCTGCTACATAGTTGTCATGGAGAACACATCATCCAGATCTCACAGGAGAACCAATCATCCTGCTACATAGTCGTCATGGAGAACACATGATTCAGACCTCACAGGAGAATGAATCATCTTGCTACATAGTCGCCATGGGGTGTACATGTACACCACCAGGGGATGGTGAATCACCCTATGGTTATATGTCACTCTAAGAAGTACCCCGCACTCCCAGGAGCTCCCAGAGCTCAATGCATCATACAAGACCCTCATTGGAGGGTCTTTGAACAACACCAAGTTGTTCTCGAAAAGTCAAGAATTTGACTTTTCCCAGGTGCTTTGTTAGAATGTCGGCGACCTATTCATCTTGTACCGATACGTTGGAGCCTTATAGCTCCCCATTGCACCATATCTCGAATATAGTGATACCTGATATCGATATGCTTGGACCTATCATGAAATGCGAGATTCTTTGAAAAACGAATCCCACTCTGGTTGTCAGATAGGATCACGGTGGTATCCATTGTAAATCCAAACAACTCACTGAAGAGCTTTCCCAACCAGATTACCTCACAAGAGGCCATGCTAGCAGTAATATGTTCTTCTTCGGTGGTGCTCAAAGCCACCGACTTCTGCTTCCTACTCATCCAGGATATCGAAGCAGATCCCAATGAGAAACAACAACCAATAGTGCTCCTATGGTCCTCCACATTGCCTGCCCAATCAACATCTGTATATCCAAGTAGTCTCACATATCTAGCAGTGTATCTTAACCCATAAGTGATTGTGCCACGAAGACATCTCAGAAGATTCTTGGCACGAATCTAGTGAGGCTCAACCAAATATGAGCTCACAATGCTGACTGCAAAACATATGTTCAGACGGAGGTTCACTAAGAACATCAATGTGAATGAGTTTATGAATCTCAGAGGCATTTCCCAAATTTGGTTAGTCATCACTACCATATGACTTCTAAAATTTAAGATCGTCGAGGTAGTCATAGGCTTGTAGTCCATCATACCAAATCTTTCCCATATATTCACCACATACTTTCCTTGAGATAGGAAAATTTCCCCTAGCTTCTGCCAAACTTCAAGTCCTAGGAAATAGTGCATCAGTCCTAGGTCCTTTATTTCAAATTCAGAAGCCAACTCCCTCTTACATTTGTGAATGAGAGGGTCTGCATCTGTTAGAAAGAGGTCATCCACATACAACACCAGTATGAGAGATTTGTCATCTTCAACCTTAAAATAAAGGTTAGGATCGGCTTCACTCCTAGTGAATCCCAACTTCATCAAGTAGCTATTGATCCTCTCATACCATGCTCAAGGTGCTTGCTTCAGCCCATAGAGAGCTTTCTTCAACTTGCATACATGAGATTTTTGATCATAAATATCAACTCCTTTGGGTTTCTCCACGTAGACCTCTTCTTTTATCGAACCATGCAAGAATGCGGTCTTGACATCCATTTGATGTAGGTTCCATCCTTGTGAAGCTACAAGGGCTATGATCGAGTGAATGGTCGTATATCTAGAAATATGTGCAAATATCTCATCATAGTCTATACCTTCCTTCTAGGAGAAGCCACGAGCAACAAAACGAGCCCTATCCTTTTTCGTACTTCCATCTGATGCATTCTTTATCTTGTAAATCCATTTAGAAGTGACAACTTTCTCGTCTGGGGGTCTGGGAACTACTTCCTAGACATCATTATTCATAATAAACTCATGTTCTTCGGTCATAGCATCCTTCCATATTTTATGCTTGATGACATCTGAGAATGATGAAGGCTCATTTTGTATGATCATGCTCATGATGGTCAGGTATCCCTGATATGTGTTAGATTTATTACTTTCACATAAGGTTCCTCGGGGTGCAGCATGTCCTTCAACATCATAAAGTATCCCCCTAAACCATGAAGGCCTCTTCCTAGATGAGGAAGGCTCAGGTGGATAAATGGGATCCATGGGTTCCTCCACATCAAGCATTGTTACATTATCTACCCATAGAAACTTCGAAAGTCTCTGGACAACTTCCACAATCGTACGGTTCTTCCTTTCTGCCACACCATTCTGCTCAGGAGTATGTGGAGTAGTAGTCTCCCTCTGAGTGCCAGCCTCAGGTATGCCTGAGTGAACCAAATGTAATATATTGGAGGTCTTGCTTTTCCTTGAGGAGAATGGCACCCTTTTGAGCTTTCCTTCGGCACATAAACCTTCTTTCTCTACTCGGAATTCAGGAATCCCTGTCACCATTTGTCTTACATCGGGTAGAGCTTTCTAATGAAGGTGGGCAAACCTTCGATGCCAAATTTCGGACTGAAGAGATGTATCATAAGACATGACACCTAGCGGACTTCCATCGACCTAATATAATGAATCAACACGAAACCCAAGAGTAAAGGCATCTTTAACATTATTTTTCCATATATGTACCTTTCGATCACTGAAGGTTACCTTGTAGCCTTTGTCTTCCATTGCCGAGATGGACACCAGTTTCCTTTTTTTTTTTTTAGTTCAGGTGCATTTAATACACCCTGGAATTTCTAGCCTTCTTGAATGGTTGTCCTCTTCCTTGATTCCCAACACTCCTCTTGCCTTTGCTATTGAATTTGTCATTTCTTTGATTGCCATTAGATAGATTTTGATCATCGTCCTGGTGTGAGTCCTTTCTATCAGGGCACTCCCTTGCATAATGACCTGCTTTATCGCAGATGTAACATCGTCCTTTTCTTCCACCCTTAGGTCTAGCCTTTCTTTTTCATTTAGTCCCGAAATTATTTCTTTTCTTAGCATGAGAAGAAAAGGCAGTAGGAGGACCTTTAGGTATGGGAATGTCTTGATCTTCTACCCTTGTTTCTTCTTGGATGCATCTAGCCATTAATTCCTCGAAACTAGGAATTACATTATTGTTTAGAAGAGTAGTCTTGAATACGTACCATTTGGATGGTAATCCTCCAAGAGTCGTGAGTTCCATTTCCCTATCAGTAATAGTCTCCCCAACAGATAGGAGATCATTCCTAATCTCGGTGATTCTTAAGAAGTATGCTTGCACTCTCATCTTTACCCTTCTTAATTTCCTTCAACATATTTCTAAGAAACAAAACTTGATTTACATCATTAACTTTAGATAAACCCACTGGCCTATCGTAGATTTCCTTGGAGGTGTTCAGGTCAAAGATGTAAGCCACCAAGTGCTTGTCAATAGAGTCCTGGATGATCTTCTTTGTTTTGACTTCTTCAGTTTTCCATTTGTTCCTGGCAGCAACAGATGCATTTGATTGAGGCTCAACAATATTGCCTCTCACATGGTCCAACACTCCTTGATCTTCTAGGGTTATATTGATAGACATCTTCCATCTAGGATAGTCAGCTTTCTCACAGAGCTTGTCTTTAGCAAGAAAGAGTGTTGAGGACCCCATAGTTCTTTTAGGATAGCCTTGCCATTCTTCTCTTCCATGATTACTCTTGCTCTTGCTCGGGCTTTGTATTCACCTCAGCTCTGATCCCATGTTAAGTTATGGTATGTTCTATGCTTAGATAAATTTACTTTTATTTCTTATTATTATTCATATATTAGCAATCACATGTGCACAAGTAAAGTGCAGATAGAACATTAAACGATCAACAGAAAACAAGCCAAGACAAGAGACACAAGATGTGGCGGCTAGCCAACTACAAACCCCACAATGTGTGGGGAAAACATTTGATCAAATCTTATTTTATCTTCAATAATTCAGTAGAGAGAAATAGTACAATAAATCTTATTTATATCAGCAGTAGAAAACCCTAGATCAACAACATCAGCATTAGCAGCTTCATCATCAAAACTAGGGCAGTTGATATCTCGCAAACTGATCATCAGATCAGCTTGATTCCACCACCAAAAGTTTCAGCCTTCAGAGGAGGTCCAGATGAACCTACAACGCAGTTCAAAAGAGGAGGTTTGATGGTCCACGCTGGTCAAAGTTCACTTCTGCAGTTGCTTCCCTAAAATCTGCAACTGCTCCTCCACATGTGCGAGAAAGGTCTCTTTTCTACGCAGTAGAGAAGAGCCTCTTTTTTTGCACAGGAGAGAGAGAGATGTGATGAGATGAGTGAGCGAAAATGAGGAAAAGTCCTCCTATATTTATACACAAATGTTGATGTTTGAATAGATGAGACTATTGGGCTTCTGAGCCTACATGAGTTGTAAGCTGGCTTGATAATAATTCCATAATCAAAATACATTCATATCTCCATGAATACTTATCAGAAATGGATGATCTTTAGATCAATCCTACACCTCTCGATGAGAGAAATATAATGAACATATTATCAGCCATGAATAAGATGACCCACATGAAGTTTGGCCCTAGTTTCCAATTTTAACAATAGCAGTTTGATGAAGTTAACTTACACATGCTAATTATGAAGTAAATAATTAATCTAAGATAAAATTGCATTAACACTTCATAAATCGTTATCATGTATCGAATAATTACCCTTAATATGCATGCTCTTAGATTCTTCAACAATGAAAAGATTTAGGTTCCGATTCCAGGGATGAAACAAAGATCATAACCATGGGTTTGAAAGGTAAGGACATTGCAAGTACTAGTTCTTCAAATTGTTTTAACGATACTCAATGTGAAAAAACAAGAATAGATCTTTTCCACATTAGATTCATTTCAAAACATACCAAGATATATACATTGTTTGATAGTGGTTCATAATCAAACCTTTTCTTAGAAGACATTGTCAAGAAGTTAAATTTAGAAACCATTCCTCATCCTAAACTTTATCCTTTAGGTTGGGTATGTGAAAATGCAAAATTGCAGTTGACAAAGAAATGCATACTTAGATTTGCAATCACTGCGAACTTTCTTGAGGAGGTTGAACTTGATGTAGTTCTGCTTAATATATGTGGTATTATTTTGGGAAGTTCATATATTTATGATAAGAGAGTTATTTTTCATCGCAATTAAAAAAAATATCACTTGTTTAAAAATTGGATTGAGTACATTGTTAGATTGCATAACGAGAAATTGAGTTTATCTCTTATGAATGTCAAACAAATGAAGCGAATTGTTAACGCTAGTCAGAATTTTTCATTGTTAATGTTCAAGCATGAAGATGTTGAGAAACCTAAATCCTCTCAAGGATATGAATCAAGTTTGAATTCTTATTTTATTGAGGTTTCTAATTCATGTGATAAGATGTTTCAGGCGTCTAACAAGTTTCTTGCTAAAAGAGGTAAACAAAATGAAATGCAATTGCAACAGGATGCTTCATTGTTGAACATTGGTGTGAACAAGATGCCAGCGTTAAAGCATGAAGAGGTCAAAAATAAAATGAAAAGGCTATTTGACAAAGAGGACATTGGTCCAGAAAAATCTTCTTTTGGGTTTCATAATGTTTTGGATTTGAAGAAGGATGGTACATGACGATGGCAATCATATTTGGTAAAGAGTCAAGCCAAGTGCTAGGCTAGACATGCTAAGCATCGTTATGGAGATAGTGTTCAAGGTGAAGTGAATTTGGAATTGAATAAGTTTCCTTTGATTGAAGGTTGAGGAGGGAATTTTGAGGTTCCTTCAAGGGAAGTTTTATTTTCTTAAAATCTTGGAAATTGCAACAAGATGTCATCTTTAATAGCAAGACAAAGACCTCAAAAGTGAAGTACATTCATGAAAAGATCAAAGTGACAAATTGAAGAAAAGCTAAGTGGATTAAGACTGGATGGGTGAGGGTATTGTACCATCATCTAATTGTTGACTAAAAATGAGATTTTGGAGGTCCAAAATCTTCTAATGCGGAGGAGTGATCCATGGGATCAAATTAGTGCTCAAAACTTAAATTATGCGACAAAGCTTGAAACCTGAATTATTGGATAGATCTCAGCGATCTAAATCTATCGCAATTTGTTTCACTCAAAACCGATATCATATGCTCCTGATATCGTGTTCTGATCGAGTTGCTAAATAGGTAAATTTTAGCAAAGAATGACAAGTGATTGGAGAATTTCAGCTAGTGGTAGGCTGCCACATGGACTCACCAGATTGGTTAAAAATTTCAAAATTTCTAATGTTTATATCTATATATATATATTTATTTATGTCTCCCAAGGTTCAATTTTTTTTTATTGCCTTTTATGTTGACTGTGTATATGGAGCCAATAGTGGAAGGCCATGTGAGCCAACTAGTGGAAACCACGTGGCCTCCAGAAGTTGGTCCAAAATTTTGATGGAAGGTCGAACAGTCTTGGCAGGAATTGAACCATGGACCGACTAAGTGGTAGAGCATTTCTTTACCATTGTGTTGCCTGGTGGTGTTTACTACCAATGGGTCACCATATCTATATAAAGTTTGCAAAGTACGCCATTGGGATAGGGGGCCAGGCTAAGCCCTAGCCCCTGGCAAGCCTAGTGCCCGTGGGACCGCAGGTGAAGGGCCCAAGGGGCAAGGGCTTAGCCCAGACCATGGCCACAACACTTAGGCATAATAGCGTTAGAGCCCAGTGCAAAAGATTGAAGGCGAATAGTCCGGGATCATATCACCCCATATATGACCATGGGCGTAGAAAAGCGGAAGGGGCCAACCCAAGGGAGCCAATCCTAAGGCCACATGGTGGACCATAGAACCGGGGGCATGGAAACCAAATGGATTGGAGTTAGGCCCTGGAATCTTGCCCCCCTATTTGGTCATATGTGCACCATGTGACCGAAATGTTTGGGACATGGGGCTTGGTGGGCATACTAACCGTCCTATAATTTCACCTGTCAAGTAGGATTGTAGGCTATATTTTCCCATCAGTTCTAGGTTTTGGGCACATAAGCTAGGATTGGGCTGAGTTGGAGGATGATTCGCTATGTAGTTGAGAAACAACTAGAAATAGGCATAACTTACTCAATTTTTGGCCAAATGAGGTGCAGAAAGAACCTAAATGGGGGTTTTTGACAGTTATGGATCCATTGGAGACATATTTTTTGTTGTTTGAACTATGTAAAAGCATTTAAACATACTTTTGAGCACTTAATGAAAGAGGCCCTACACTGGAAGATGGATCAGGAGATGTAGCCTATGATAGGGGTGAATTCCTTTATCATATTTTGTGTTATGTGTTTCAAATATTATTATTTTGTCTCTATTTGGCTGTAAATTGTGGTTAAATTCACTTGTTTAATGTGTTTAGTAAATTGATCCTTTGCCCAAAACAAATATAATTTTCACTTGAAAATTGTTAAAAGTATTCAATTTTACATATTCAGATCATTTTGGTATTAGATCAATAGGCTATTGTGAAGGTTTGATTTGTTTTCAAGTGTTTTTATGATGCTTACAATGTTGAAGCTCAAAAGAGGAGAAGGAGAACTTGTTGAGCCAATATCTCAAATTGTTTCAAGGAGAACAAACACACCTCAAGATTCAATAGTCATGGTACATGAAGAAGGTACTGAAGGAATGTTTGAAGATGAAAGAAATTTCAAAAATGCATACTTTGAGATGTATAAAATGGTAAAGGTTCTTTATGAAGAGATAAATGCAAGGTTATATGCAGAGAGCTCAAAACCTCCAAAATGAGATGGAGGAAAAGGAGACAAGCCTCCAAAAGGGAATGGAGTGAATGGTAGAAAACCACCACCTTCACCTCCATCATCCTCGACCTCATCTTCATCCTCATATTCTACTTCTTCTACCCTTTCACAAAAACAAACACCTCCAAATTCTCCAAAAGGACATGATAAAACTCCTTTTCTTAAGCTTGATATTAACTTTAAAATACATATGTACATTTCAGAGTCAAATGCATATAGATTTGATAATTGGGTTCATCATATTGAAGTGTATTACAAGTTACAAAGGATGAAGAATGATGAAACCAAGATTTATCTTGCTTCTCTTGGATTGGAAGGTGCAACACTTATTTCATGGGAAGCCAAAACTCAAGAGGACATGACGAAACATGGTAAGGATTTATCCTCTTCGAATGATTTTGATGTTGCAATAAGAAGGAAGTTTTATCCATTTTCATACATGTAAAAAGCTATCATGCATTGGAAAACTTTAGGCAAGCTAAGGGGAAAACTGTGCAATCTTGTACTCAAGAATTTAGGAAAAGAGCTTTGATTTTGGGTATAGGTTTTTCCTCTCAATATCCTTTGCTCAAATACATTGGAGGATTGCATAGTTACTTGAGACTTACCATTATCATGTTTAACCATACAAAACTAGATGAAGTTTGTGTATAGGCAACTCATTTAGAGGCAAGAGGGAAAAATGTTTCTGAAGAAACTAGTGAGAGGTAATTCAAGTTTAGAGAAAAAGGAAAAGATAAGAAGAATGCTACAGCTATGAAAGAAGGAGAAAATATCACATGTAAACATTGTTCTAAAGAAGGTCATGATAGAGAACATTGTTGGAAACTTCATCCTGAAGTGAGACCCAAAAAGTTTAATAACAAGGAGAAAGACAAGATTGATGCAACTACACAACAAGATTTAGGTTCTGATTGTAGAAATTCCCATTGTAGATCAACAGATTATGCAATATACTAAAGCAAAATACAAGATATACTTCTACAACAAACTTTGTGAAAGCTTAATCGAATATGATCAAGATCAATGAGAACACATATAACTAAGAATGAGAAATCAATCACACATAACATAGAAAAGATAACCTGGGGAAAGCCTCAACCCAAAACCCCAATCTCTGTATTATCATACAAGTGGAAATATGTTCAAGTTACAAAAAGAATCAAATCCCAAGCTATCCTTCTTTCTCTGTAATCAAACAATGCTGCTCATAGATAGTCAAAGGCTTCTCCAAACCTTCTTCTCTGCCCTCCAAGCCTCCTATTTCCTTGCGTAGTTTTCCTTGGGGTCTAGTGCTGCCAAATGTGTGAATTGGCCTCTTCACACACTCACTAACCTATGATCTAACTGTGTAATCATGAAGGAGATAATCCTCCAACTGATAGTACACTCTCCCTTGCTCTGATCTCAACTGGGTCTCTGACTGAATTGACATGCATGAGTTATTTATGAGAGAATATTCAGTTATCTGAAGTGCAGCAATTACATGCATGCATGCATTAACTAACTGAACTCACAATTAATTCCACAAACTGTTGGAACTAATCTAACTAGACTTAACTCAGTTAACTGAGCTAACTAATTAAAACTCAATATTAAAACTCATCCTTATCTCTTTAAATAAGGGATAAATTCCTCAATTAATGGGATAACTGTTGCATGTCCCCACATAGACTTCATGTTTGATTTTATACAACTAATTAACTCAAGATGAATTAATTAATTATTTTACAAACAACTGTTAAGATCAAATTTGAATTTTACTTCTCAATTTTAGTTCAAGGAATAACTAAAATTGGAATCCATCCTGAAATACTATTTATAGCAATGCTATTTTTAACACTTCCATTTTTCATTCCTTGTTGCTATGTCCAACACTGGTACCTGAACTGCTATTTATAGTAGTGTTATTTTTAGCACTTATATTTTTAGAATTTCTTGTTGCTATTTTCAGCACTCCCTCTCAATAAGAAAGGCATTCAACTTGAACTTGATCTTGAACCTTTGGAATTTTCTGCATGCAATACTTCTCCCAAGTGTTGTTGCTCCATCAACTCTAGAAACAAAAAAAATCTCCTGGCTGACCTCCTTGTTGGGCTAGAAACACCCTCTGATGCTGAAGCTCCCTCTGCCACTGACAAGTGCTCCCTTTATGACCTCTGAGCTGCTGCGACACTCCATGCATCTCACACCATTGCACACCTCTCTGTGCCATCCTGCACTGGTGCAACACTCCTATGCCTCTCCCATTGTTGTAGCCTGCTAGCTCTGCACTGTCTTGGGATTATTGCACTGTAGCTCTCTCTGCCACTCCATCTGCATCCGCCTCTACCTAGTTAGCCAGTCCTTCTACTCCTCGTCGGGGCTCCCATAGCAAGGTCTAATTAAAGAGGTTGGGTACCTCGATGATCCTGCCCTATTCCAGCCTTCTTGGAACTGTCACTCCACATCACCCCACCTCCTACCTGGAGGTATGGATGCATGTGATCCCTCTTCCCACTTGACTCAAAATTTCCCCCTACTGGAGGTCTCTGCATGAGTGGATGCCTCCACTCGGTCTTCTCTCGGCTTCTCTAGTTGTGGCTGCTCCACAACCTCTTGAATCTACTTCACCAATTGTGGCTCCTCCACAATTGTCTAAGACTTCTTCTGGCGCTGCATGTTGAGAGGTAATGTACTCTCCCTCTCAGCCACCAAGTCTCCATTAGTTTCCTTTCTCCTTAAGGCTTTGCATGAATCTTGAACCTCAAGAGCATATAGGTACTTGACTCATGAACCGATTTGCTTCACCTATTTCGTGGTGAAGTGTCTCAGGAAAACCTTTCCCTTATTGAAGACTACATCATAGCCTTTGTCTTCTAGCATCGCGATCGATACTAAGCTTTTCTTTAGTCCTGGCACATGCTTCACATTTGTCAAGGTAATGCGAGCTCCATGATCCCTTTGAAAAACAATTGTGCCTACTCCTGAGACATTATACTTTTCATCATTACCCATTGCTATGAGTATTTGGAGATCTTTCTCCTCCAAGGTACTGAACAATCTCTTATCGCCGATCATGTGGAATGAAGCTCCACTGTCAAGAAACCAACCACATCCCACCATGGATGAAACCATGCACTCGAAGAGGGTGAAATCCAACTTGAAATGTAAGGCCAATGCCTCACCTTCATATCCTTCCTTAGATCCCATCTTGGATTTCTTCAGTGGACAATTTGTAGCAAAATGGCCCACCTCATGACAGTGAAAGCATCACACTTTCGATTTTTCAAACTTCTTCCCACCATAGGAAGAACTCAATTTGGGATGAGAATCCTTCTCCTTCCCTTTCTTTGCCTTACTTGCTAAGGTGCAGTTTTATTCATCTTCCTTGGATGAAGAACCATCTCTGGTGCTTCTCCTTATCTCCTCTTGTATCAGATCTAACCAAAGTCATTCCCAATATGGAAGTTTCTCTCTTCCATTTACCGAGTCTTGGTAGCTATGCCAACTCTTAGGAAGACCGAGAAGAGAAAGACTCACCATGTCATCATCGGCTGTTGTGATCCCTACACTTCCAAGCTCATCCCTACAGGTGGTGAGCTTGTTCAGATACGTAGAGATCGTGTTGCCCTTTTCACACTTGATTTTCCAAAGCTTGTCTTTCAATGCCAACTTCCTCTGATTGTTGTTGTTCTAATATAGATCTTTCATTGTTTTCCACATTGAAAACGATGTCTCCTTCCCATGGAGACTCGAGACTATTTGGTCTCGAACTCCCTCTAGAAGGATTCTCCTCGTTCTAGCCACACATTTCTTCCATTTTGCCAGTTTTGTAGCATTAGTTGCTACCGGCATGTGGACTTCTTGATTAATGAAGTCCTTTAGACCATTGTCCTCTAATACTGCTTCCATGTGATCCTTTTAGGCTATATAATTCAAGCTATCATCAAGGGCATACTCGAGTCTTAAACCACTGAATACCATTGGTGAAATTGAGATGTGATAAGAATTCAAATTCTATAATCAAGAACTTGAAACTTGAAACTTTTCCCTTCTTTGTATATTGTTATTCGCCTTTGCTCCGATAAACTAGGCTCTAATACCATGTAGAAATTCCTAATGTAGACCAACAGATTATGCAATATACTAAAGTAAAATACAAGATCTACTTCTACAACAAACTTTGTGGAAGCTTAATCGAATATGAGCAAGATCAATGAGAACACATATAATTGAGAATGAGAAATCAATCACACATAACACAAAAGAAATAACCTGGGGAAAGCCTCAGCCTAAAACCCCAATCTCTGTATTATCATACAAGTGGAAATATGTTCAAGTTACAAAAAGAATCAGCTCTCAAGCTATCCTGCTCTCTCTGTATTCAAACAATGTTGCTCATAGACAATTAAAGGCTTCTCCAAACCTTCTCCTATGCCCTCCAAGTCTCCTATTTCCTTGCGTAGGTTTCCTTGGGATTCAATGCTACTACCTGTGTGAATTGGCCTTTTCACACACTCATTGACCTCTAATCTAACTGTGCAATCCTGAAGGAGATAATTCCTTCTGCATGGATGAGTTTCCTATATAGGAAAAATCCTCCAAATGATAGTACATTGTCCCTTCCTCTGATCTCAACTGGGTCTCTGAATGAACTGACATACATGAGTTATTTATGAGAGAATATTCAGTTATCTGAAGTGCAGCAATTACATCCATGCATGCATTAACTAACTAAACTCACAATTAATTCCACAAACTGTTGGAACTAATCTATCTGGACTTAACTCAGCTAACTGAGCTAACTAATGACAACTCAATATTATAACTCATCCTTATCTCTTTAACTAAGGGATAAATTCCTCAATTAATGAGATAACTGTTGCATGTCCCCACATAGACTTCATGTTTTATTTTCTCCAAATAATTAACTCAAGATGAATTAATTAATTATTTTACAAATAGCTCCTAAGAGCAAATTTGAATTTTACTTCTCAATTTTAGTTTAGGGACTAACTAAAATTGGAATCCGTCCCATAGTACTATTTATAGCAATGTTATTTTTAGCACTTCTGTTGGGTTGTGTTATATTCTTTCCACATAGTTAACAGGGGGTTTGAGGGGTACCCGTACCCCCACTTTAT
Source organism: Pinus taeda (assembly GCA_000404065.3). Lineage (NCBI taxonomy): Eukaryota > Viridiplantae > Streptophyta > Pinopsida > Pinales > Pinaceae > Pinus > Pinus taeda. Next base: position 68,738 of record APFE030908230.1, on the reverse strand, counting down.
GGGGTCCGGGGCAGCGCCCCAGAAAATTTTGGTTTTGGACCCTAAGTTAGGTTGGGCGGACCCACCTATGGTTTTGTGCATGATTTTCGCACATGTTTTTTGGACGCGATGGTTTTCGATCCATGG